>RJWM01007426.1:0-78262 GCA_004363535.1 Dasyprocta punctata
TTTTTTTTTTTTTTTTTTTTTTTTTTTTTTTTTTTTTTTTTTTTTTTTTTTTTTTTTTTTTTTTTTTTTTTTTTTTTTTTTTTTTTTTTTTTTTTTTTTTTTTTTTTTTGTCTTTTTGAGACAGGGTCTCACTATGCAGTTCAAATTGAACTTGGGCTCACTTTGTAGCCCAGGCTGGTCTCAAACTTGCAATGATCCTTCTGCCTCAGCCTCCTAAGTGCTGGAATTATAGGAGTGTGCCACCATGCCCTGCTTATCGTTATCTTTATTATTGCTTTAAACGTTTTACACAAAATGTTTCTATTACTACTGCTGTCTGTTTCTTTCGGTGGAGTTCTGTACCCACTTATAATATCGCTATGTGATTTATATGCAGACCTGTTTAATTTAATACAAATGTTAGTTTCCCAAAGTTTTTTTCAGAAAACTTTTTATTAAACATGTTTGTGATTCATAATGAGCATGTTCATTGTGGGGAATGGTTGCATGCACATGTCTCATCTTAACCCTTTTCTAATTTCCCCTCTTCTCCTCTCCCTTTTCTACTCTTTCTATTTCAAGTTTGCCCTATCATCTCCACATAATCTATGTCCCTGTTATCTATCATCTATCATTTTTTATTAGTGTACATTTGCAGTCCATAAAGTTCACAATCCTTGTGTAGAGTTTGTACATATGGGGAACACATACCAACTCCCTTTTCATTCCCTTTTCTCCTATCCTTCATTCCCTTTATCTCTTTGTCCGCTTCCTATTTGAGAAAGATCTGGGTCCCTCCTTCAAATTATCCTTTATTTTGCTCTTTATTTGTAACCTAGGTTTCTCATAGTTCTTACGAGAAACTGTGTGATGTTTATGCTTGGGTGTCTGGAACAATTTGTGTTCCCTATCAGTTTTGTATGACAATTTCACTTTGCCTTTAAAATGATTTTGGCTTCCTGTTTTTTCCCCCTATGGCTGCATTATCAAGTACTCTGAGGGGTGTGGGAGCTAATTTTAAAGATAAAGCTTAATATCCAAAGTTAGTGGCTCAAATAGTTTACCATATGTTGTTCAGATTAAACAATATGAAAAAAATAATTTTATATATTAAAGAACTAATAGACATTTTAAATTTTAAGACATTATGATTGTAAAAATATCTAAATAACTCAGTAAAAACTTTCTTTCTACCACTGAGCTTTTTAAAGCATTAAAAAGCAACTGTCCAGCAGTTCAAAGTATTAAAGCAGGTTGTAAAGAGCTTTGGATAGCCACTGCAACCATTCAAACATGAAATTTGAGGAGGCTTTTGTGGGCTGGATATTGTAGATAATTAATTTGGGAAAATTCCAGGGGTTAAGACCAGATGATCTGTTCCACTTGTGCTGGACCTGCTGTTGCTGATAAATGGTTGAGAAGTTTTTATTTGTTGACATTGTCAAAAACTTGTATGTGCTCTGCCTGTTCAAGAGGAAAACTAGGAAAAAAATACTGCATGATGAGTTAAATGTCACACCACAATAGCTTGGTTAACATGTTGTAATGTGAATCCTCCTGAGTGACAATTGTTCCACAAAAAATGATAAAATTTCTAGCCAGAGAAACAGATATTTGTTACCACAGAGATTTAATGAGCCTGGTGGCAGCAGGTAAATAATGTATAATGCATCATTATGTTTTGAATAGTAGTTCTTAATCTAAAAACTATGTGTGTAGTGAGACTCATAAGACTTTAACATAAAAGTCAATGAGTATTCTTACTTAGGGGAAAAGTAAAGAACTAAATTCAAAATACTAATGATTAAATGTCTGTAATGGTGAGATATTAAATAAAATATTGTTAAACTTCTATGGAAAATAATGTGTGTCTGTAAAATATAAACTTGCCAGTATATTGCTACATGTTTATAGGACAACTATAATAAAATCTAGCTTACACAGATAGGTATGATAGACTTGTGATTTTCTCATAATAATTTTATTAGAAAGACACTACATGTTCTAATGTCACATCTTCTAAGAAATTTGTTTAGAAGCTGCAATTAAATAATTCAGAAATAATTAATTCAGAAGACAACCCATTAAATCATAACCCTCCCTACAGGTTAACTTGGTGCCAAATGTATTGTTTAATTTATCATTCTTAGTAATTTTAGACGCCCTCAAGGCAGGGAATGAAGTAATAATAAATAGGGAATAGTGGATAATTAGAGAAGGAAATGTGGAACAAAATTACTAAGGGCTTTAGGTGAAGTTCATTATTACTATTTAATAGTGCCCAAGAGCATCGATCAAATTATGGATCAAGTTTTAAAGTGGGCTGAATGAAATCCTTGTGGAAAAGTTTTCTACTATTTTCCTCAGAATTCAGCTACAATGTGATAAAATACCCTTAAAATCTCACTCAAAATCATACCTTGATCAAATTCTCTCGAGAATAATTTTGAGGAAACTATATATATATAGTTCATATATATATATATATATGAATTGAATTAAATGTATGTATTAAGAGAGAAAATAAGAAGTTTCACTTCTTTTTCAAAAAAACAGAGAAAATGGGAGGGCAGCAGAATACTCAGAGTCTGAGACTGTTTGGCAGTGGTCTGCGTGCACCACAGACTGAAGCCGTTATATGATTAAGCAGTAAGACTCCGCTGAACGCTAAGGTGACTGGATAAGTGACAGGCCATAGTACAGCCCTCAGGGCATTTAATGCATGAAGAAATCTTGCCTTTCTAACTGCACAGATTTTCTCTTTTATTCGGTTCACCCTAGAGCGTCATATTTCCATTATTAAACTTTTAAAAGTGTACATGTATAATTTATTTGTTTTTCATTTTTTGTTTCATTACCATAGTCATGATTGTGCAAGCTATGAATGCAAACGTATCAATGTGTAACAAAGTTTTGCCTGAGTTTTTTTTTTTTAAATAAAGCCTGTTTATTTAAGTAATGAGTTAGATACATGCAGGTTTTGTACTTAACCAGGAACTGCAAATTGAGGTCAGTGGAAAGAAAGTGTGTTAGGCCAATTTACTCATCTGTGCTACAGGCTCAGTGACATTGTTGGAAATTCTATAAAGTTGCATAATGATTATATTAATAATAGTAATAACATATGCTTCCTAAATTCTACATTTGTATCTTATTCATTGCGAGTTAACAAGAGAGAAATAAGCAGTATTATTTTAAATTTCTAATATAAAAATACTGCTACACTATTTACATTCACAAATATGGGTAACAATGGCTTCATAGTTATCCAACATAAAAAATATCTTTTTGTTACTTGTTTATAGTGGTATGATTTGGGTTGTGAATGCTAAAATGTAGACTGGAAAAAATGCACAATGACATTTTTTAAGTACAAATTCTCAAGGTTAAATTACTCAACATTATCAATCACATATTCACTAGTAATAAATATTTTTAGCTAATTGTGATTCAATGACTATTTGTAAAATATTAACAATGGACTAGACACTGTGTTAGGACATGGAAATGCATAGCATAGTAAGTCATAGGCCTACAGTGATTCAATTTAATCATATAATGTAGATGCATACCCATTGATTTATAATCTATCTTTATTATAATGAATAAAAAAGCTTGTGAAAGAATAGGTGGTACAGGAAAGATTGTATTTAATTGTGAATATTTGAACTAGATCTTAAAGACTTGATTGGAGTTTTTTCTCATTAAGAGTGAAAGACAGAAATTATTTAAAAAAAAGTGTCAGAAAAGACCCAAATACTCTGTGGTAGTACTTGGAGTATAGGGTACAAATTGAATAGTGTTAAAGTTAATGATGGGAATGTTAATGATGGGAATACTGGGTCTGTAATCAGAACATTTATAAATTCAATGCTAAAACTATCAAAAAATTTCCATCCATAATGTGAAACTGTAGGATTACTTTCAGGAGAGAAAAGCAAGCGTTCACTTCTTTTTTAAAAAAATTACTATAATATGTATAAAATTACACAAATTATAAGAAACAAAAGATTGCCTGGAAGATTTACAGGAATAAAATATAACTAAATAAGTTCAGATGTTATTATAGATTGAATTAGATCCATGATGAGAAAAATTTGAACCTAGTAAATAGGATTTTTGAGGCGCAAAATTACAATTGCAAAAAAGCTATATGATACATATTATTGCATTTTTCAAGACAGATAGCACAGCACTTTGAAATGAATTTATGGAACCTGCACATGGATTAAGTGTGTATCAGGAGTGGTGGCTGATGAATTCATGTAATAAGAGAAAAATAACTTGAAATTTTGAAATTGCAAACCTCCCTGAACAGGCATGTCATTTACTGTGATAGAGAAAACTGAAATACATATATATTAGCATCATTGGAGGGGATGGAAATAGTAGAGTTTGAAAATGATATATGTGAAGTATACTTAATTATTTATAAATATGCCAAGTAAATGTTTAATTGATTTTGAATCTTTTGAATCTAAAGGATGCAATGGAAATATTGTGTCTAAACAAATAAGCCATGTGTGTGTGCATGTGTGTATGTGTGTTTGTGTGTAAATTAAACATAAAGATCATAGGACTAGAAAAGTCATCCAGAGCATTTAGAAGAAAACAAAGACTAAATACATAACCTGAGGTCCTCAAATTTCAGAGACTAAGTAAAGAAAAAATATTAAGAAACTAAGATGTGTTGGTGAGGAATATAGAAGCTAAAAAAAAATTTGTATGAGAGGATGGTCAAACTTTTCAAAAAATGAGAGTTCGACTAAGAAACTTTAGGGTGAGTAAATTGCATGTAATAATTTAAAAATATTTGGTAAAGTTTCATGGATAAAAGCCAAATTGGAATATGTCAATGGGAAATGAGAAAATCAAGATGACAAATGTCGATAACACGTTCTTTGGTTAAGATGGAAAACAAAAATAGAGAAGTAGAGGTAAGTTTCAGACCAAATGTACAAAATGCCTCCTGCAGAAATTCAAAACCAACTGAGATGTAAACAGGAATATCAAATAAATCAAAAAATAATATTTGTTATAAAATTCCACATTATGGACAATTTTAGTTTGGAGGGTGTGGTTAATGTATGCTTCCAAATGGACTGCTAACATGCTCTGCTTTGTTTCTCTCACCCCAAAATGAGGTTAATTCTTAAAACAAATCCTGAAGGTGAGTCTGGGTTTACTCTGTAGGTATTTCACTTCAAACTGATACTTGGCCCTGATAAGAAACAGGGAGGATCCCATGTTATCATAACCTAGGAATAGGTTAGCACCATACAGTCTAGCACCTAGAACAATGACAGGATTAAAGAAATATCGTACAGAGTAAGTATTCATTTCTCTGTCCGTACTCAGTATTGTATTCTCTCAGTTACTGGTCACAAATTTGGGTTAGTTATATCCTTTGGAAGAAAAAAAAAATAAATGAATGTCTCTCCTGGATCTTCAAATGGTAATTCTATCAGCTACTTTGAAAACATCAACTACTTTTCCTTAATTATCACAGTTCCCAAGGAGGACAGCAGAGTATACCCCCCTATTGAAGATAAATATTATATTAAGTTAATATCAATACCCATGATTGAAATTTATGACTTGCCCTATTATCTATCCAAAATATCTTCAACCACACTCTTCTATTAGTTTCTGTAATTGTATGCAGTGAGGTTACATGATATTAACTCTGTGATGCTGGAAACATAATCCTTAGAGGTGGAAAAGGTATTGTTTCTGTCCTCTATTAATGAATTCTCTAAATTTACTCAAGACTTCTTGTGTTGTAAAGCCCAACCAACTGAAGAGCAATGGGAGGCAAATGTGAAGTTCTACCAGGTGAGATTCATGGATTTCTCTCTCTGAGACTGGCATTACAGCCTAGAGGAGCCGTGCAATGTCTCCACAAAGGAAAAGAGAACATTATTTTACAATTTGGGCCTGGTGGTACAGCTGACTTGTAAATAAGATAGAGATGCTAGAGAGAAAGTTTGGCTTTATGTAAAAAGGTCACATGAGATCTGGACTGGAGAGTGGACACAGGAACCTGTTTCCATGGAAACTACAAAATTAATATAAGTGTGAAAAGTTGTGTCTAGATACTTATTTTTTGTGTCTCCATATCTAGATTAAAAAATTGAAGCTTCTCTTCAGTATCAAAATGACTTACATACCAACACATAAAAGACATTTTTCAGGCTTCCATATGCTTTCAGACAGCAATGATAGTATTATATATAGATTTATTATATGTATGTATATACATATGTGTTTAATTTTGGCATACGTTAAATTTTCACTTTAAGTTGATAAAATGCAGATTTTAAGATACGCATGTACATATATTACAGCAAAATTTCCCACGTCATATAAATAAGCTTAGCAAAACAAAATATAATGGTTCCAGTATATTATCATACTATCATTGTGTCTCGTTTACTTTTAAATTGTAAAGTGGAAAGTTCAATAAAAAGGCAGTAATCAATTTGTTATTATTCATTTTTCCCATTTAAAATATGTGTACAAATTTTAGTTATTTATACACAAAGTTTTCTTGAGACAGGTTCTCGCTTTTCTTTTGCTTATTTTAAAAACAGAATCTTACAAATTTGTTCACTTGCCAAGACTATCCTAGACTCACACCTCCTCCTACCTCAGCCTCCAGAATGCTGGGATTACAGATGTGATTCACCAAGCTCAGCATGCCCAGCAAAATTACTGCAAAAGCAAATATTCATGAGTAAAGAAATATGTGGTAAGGCAAGTTTACACATTTGAAAATATAAACAGAAATTTTGTGATTTTGGAGGTCAGCACACCACTGTGGAAGAGAGAGAGAGAGAAATAGGAGAATAAACTATTTTGAAGGATTTAATCCTGCAGTAATTAAATGCTGAGTGACTTCATCAGTTTGTCCTGGGCCATCACTACATAACACACTATAAGGATGCTGGGCATATAAATATTTTTGCAGTGAGGAAGAATTCCTTACCAGATACATTTCTTTCTGTATTGCTTCTATTTTTTACTATTTCTCCATTTTTTTTCTTTTTTCCTTTCTTTTTATATGTATTTATTTATTTATTTATTTTTGGCTAGTGCCACTCTTTCACCCTCCCCTAAAAAAATCTCACAGAATCATTCTCCAGAGTCTATTTTTATACATGAATTATTTTTCTATTTAATATACTGATATTTTCTAAATATATTTCTAAATAGCATGTTATCTTCCTAGGATTTACTTCATACCAACTTTTTTTTCACTCATGCTAAGAAGTCAAAATATATTTTTAATTTACACACACATAAAAAAAAATTCCCCAATTACCTATTTCATTGTTTCAAAAAATCTCAACATATTTGCTAATTTGTTTCATTTGTACTGCTAGTTATTCTTGGTTCATTTCAAAGAAAATTTTGTGCTACTATCTGTTTTTTCTTTGTAATAGAGAATCTTTTTTTCTATGTCTTGTACTCTGAAAAACTAACTTGAAGCTTGTTATACACAGCGTATATACCAGTGTCATTCTCTTAATAATTTGTTACGAAATTTTGTTTCATTTTTTCACAAAATAAAGATTTTACGTATTTATGGAGTACTATGAGATAACTTGATACATGTATAAATTTTGAAATGTTGAAATTAGATTAAACATTTCTAATTTAAGTGAAACATTTCTAACTTAATTAAAAATATGGAAAATCAATTTTTCTAGTTTTTTTAATCATCCATACTATTGTTATCTATAGCAATCCTACCGTGTATTAGCATATGAGAATTCATTCCTATCCAACTGAAACTTTGTATCTTTTATAAACTCTTCCATCCTTTCTCTCTCCTCTGTTTTCCCCACCTTCTAATAACCACTCTCATCTTCCATGACATCAACAGAAAAAGCCAAAACAATAGTTTCTGTGTTTAAAAAGAAAAGTTTGAAACGTTTACTTTTTATTTGCCCCACAAATAACAATTCTATAACTGCTATGTTGTGAGTCAAAACTATATTTAAAAACACATATGAACATCTTTTCTTTTAAACTCTCCACTGAATATCACGTTTACTCTCAGAAGTGGCCAGTTGCAGTGTGACTATCACTTATTTCATTCTTGCCCTGCAATGCAAACTTGAGTAACACTTTTAGGTATACACTACTGCCAATTTTATAACAACATTATAGCAGAATATGGACAGAGTCGCAACAGTGTTTGGAGTCAGAATAATTATGTTTTAGTTTATTGTTTTCTTTTGTTTATTTAGATAACCTTTTCTAACTTGAGATTTTAAAATATTGATAGGGTTAATAATGATAACACGAAGCTGGCCCAACTACTTCAGTAAATGAGACGAATAAGAAAAATAATATTTTCATAATCTGTCTGTTAATTAGGTTAATTTTTATTATATAATATATTTAAGGCTTGGCATTTAGAGTTAACAGAGTTTTGAAAGATTAAACAGTTGACTGAGAATATCAAAAGAAATTCATTAAAATAAAATGGAATTCATACGACAAAGTTGTCTGCAGAATAGTACTTTTTTTCTTATGTGTCTGTACTAAGTTTCTTTGTCTCTTGTCACTTTCATTTCCTATCTTCACCTCTCAAACAAAGCAGGGGTTTCAGTTCATCTACTGATTACAGGGGCTGCCTTTGTCTAGTGAAATTAATTACCGCTTTGATTTTACATGGTTCCTTTGGACTCTGTTTGAGTTGTCGTCCTCTTGTCGTGTCCATTTTTTTCTGTAGTCTAGATCACTGTGATCTCTACTTTGATTCCATATTCATTTGTTGCCTGACTTTCTCATACTACATACTGACAAGAATGTCTATCTCAGTAAGGAAAAAAGACTTTTTGTTTTACCATTCCAAGACAAGTGAATTCAGTATTTCAATGAAGCATATATAAAAATAATGTACCATGGAGGGTAATTTAGTTTTCATTAGGTAGACAATAAAAAGGAAATTAAAATGTGTAAAGATAATGCATAATTATCAAAGGGACAATTAGAGACCAGCAGCAAAAAAAGTATCATAACTAAGAAATTTGAGTGTCTATTTGGGGGCATTCATTTTCACTCAGTACTTTTTCCCTCAATGATAGTAATACAACAGATATAAGGTTCATTGCCTGCCACTTATGAGAAAAAAAGTTGTCCCAAGTTGTTGTAATCTATAGGAATTTATTCCACAGAAACTCTTTTCATCTGTATGAAGCGTGCCTCAGTAAATTACTGTCATCTGAGTTTTTGAAGATTTAAGATACTTGCATACATGTGCTCTTTATTGAAGAACATAAGATAATAATCATGCTATTGCTTAAAATGAGAAACGTTAATAATTATGCTATGCTTAAAGTGACAAATTTTTATGTGATGTGCTTCTCTTGACCATAAAGTGAGACAATTAAACAAATGTGGAAAACTTTGGCAGAGTTTCAAAAATAGTCACATGAATAAGAGGATTTTACAATTTCAGAAAATATAACCATCAACACTTGGAATAATCAAATATTAAATTTGATACTAATGCAGTAATAAAATGATGTTCCAATATTGCTTTAATTTGCATTTTAAATGACAATTGAATGTTTCCTCATACACTTCTTGATTGTTTCTATTCTGTAAGTGGCATGCATGCATAAACACCTACACTTTTTCTGTTATAGTTTCTGCAAATTTTCTGTTACTTTGAAGAAGCTATTTTATAGTCTGGAGAATAATCTATTTTGCAATTGCACATTCTAGTTATATTTTAATCCATTAAATTCTTGAAAATTCTCTGCACTTCTAAACTTTTTTTGTTTTTTGTAAACATTAAAATTTCTTTAAAATGTGAAAAAATATAAACATAAACAAAAAAATCCACCATTTTTAAAGAAAATTAAAGTAAGAGATACTATAATGTATTGCATTATGCTAAAGCATAAATCTGTATTGTTTAAATTTTGACAAGCACAAGAACACAAAAACAAGGTAACTGAAAGAATAGACATCTGGATAAATACAATATATATGGCAATTCATATTCAATAAGTGCTACTATGATGTACTGTAAATCATTGCAGAAAGATGGACAATTTATATAGATTGCAACAGATAACTTGTTCTTCAAACAAAGAGTAGAGCAAGTCAATAAAACACAAAATATAAGTATGAAACCTAGGTAAACTAAGTATTTAGCTTTAAAGTTTACACTAAAAAGTTAATAAAAGAACATTAAGGTAAAATGTATTTGTCTCCTAGAGGCAGAAAGTAAGTTTCACATAACTGTTTTATAGTTCAAGTGACAAGGCAACATTTAGTAAGTTTAATTGTGATAAAATTAAGAATATTTCTTTACAAAAGATATCATCACCATTTATAATTGAATTACAAATATGAAATGAAAAGCATACTTTGAAATTTTGTATCAATTGTAGCAACAAAAATACGAAGTTTCTAGAAACAAAGATGTGCAAGAAATTTGCAAGGATAAATTCAATATTTTAAAGATTTGTTTCCTCCAACTTTATATTGAGATTCATTTCATCCAAAATTCATACTTTTAGCAATAAGTTTTAATAAGTTTCCAAATGAACCAAGCCATGAGAATACAGAAATGTCCTCCTTAGAAAAGGGAATGAGGAAGAGGGACTTGTCCCAAGGATTGCCAGAATGTGTAATAAAAATCACAGTGTTAAAGGTAGTATAATTGGTCCCAAGTAACAAAGTCAACTAACTGAAGTGAAGGTTTTAGAAACTCTTCACTCTACACATATATAAATGTTTGATTATGAGAGGACTATAGAGATCCACTAATTGTCCAAAATGCTATAATTTCAATAATGTAAAATGTTTTTATAACATCATCTTACCAAATCACTTTGTTTACTATTTGGTGTTAGAATTAAGTAACAATGTTCCAACAAATAGACTTTATCTGAGGTTAAACGGAACTGAGTAATTACTCCATCATTATATGCATTAAAATGGCACTAAAAAGTTTCTTTCAATTTTGTATTTTTAAATAACCTAGAATAATTTATGAAAAGATTGAGGTACACCTGATAAATTCCTATTGTGCTTGGTGCTTTATTTGAATATAAAGAAAATATTACTGGCAATATTTAATGTGGGTCATCTGGGCCAAAATGAATTGCTAATTTTCAGTCTTCTCAGCACTTATTAATTGGTAGGTCTTTGTTGAAAAATGAACACTTATATGATCAAACAAGTTACTCAACAATACAGCAAAGAGTAACTGGATATATTATGATCATATGTTTGATTTCAATATCATTGCATTCTAGTTGGTAAAATTAAAAATAAGGCAAATAGTGTTAATTTCCCTATCACATAATTATGGAAAATGAGCGAATTAAAACATTTATCATCTCAAAATTTTCTTGCATCAGAGATCTGTTTGGAGTATTTCTGACTCAGGGTCTTCTACGAGGTTGCTGTGAAAATGCCATCCATGGCTGCAGTTAGAAGATCCAGAGATAACTTTCAAGCTCATTTAATTGACTATTGGTTATTGTTCAGAGGCATGATTTCTAGAAATATGACCTTAGAATAGTGTTAATCAAAAAAATAGCTACTTTCTTCAATCTAAGTAAGGGCTCTGAGAGGCAGAAACCACCATCATTTTAAAGCCGATCATCTTAGTAGGGGCTTCTCATCATTCCTATTTTCTTTTTCAGAATTGAATCAATAAATCCTGTCTACATTTAAGGGAGCAAGTGTTGCACAAATCAGGAAAACTAGCAGTGAGAATTACTTAATTGTTTTAGGGGCACAATTCCCACATAAGGTGATCAACAGTGATAAGGGGTACGGAGGGGAAATAACGATGAGAGCAAGATAAATTTAGGGAGGAAAAGTTGAAACTTGGAAAAGGATGACAGGGCTGAACTAACTAGTGAAATCTGAGAAAAGCAAGGGAGTGGGGTGGTACGTGTGCAGGAAAGACAGTCAGCCGGACAATGGAAAATAAAGAGGCCATGCTTGGTAAAAAGTCAGTGATGAGGAAACGAAAACTGACAAATGCTGAGCAATTTTAAATTGATCTTCCTCTTCTTTGGACATAAGTAGCCAGCTGAAAGTTAGCATGAAATTATATCTATAAAGATATGCTGCAGTTTTAAGGTATAAGAAATTTAATAACCATTTATTTCTTAATCATTGAGGAATTTTATTCCTTAAAAATCATATTATCAGTAACATTGCTGTCTGAAAGCATATGGAAGCCTGAAAAATGTCTTTTATGTGTTGGTATGACTTACATACCACACAATGATAGTATGATAATATACTGGAACCATTATATTTTGTTTTGCTAAGCTTATTTACTGTAATATATATACATGCATATCTTAAAATCTGCATTTTATCAACTTTAAGTGAAAATTTAACGTATGCCAAAATTAAACACATATGTATATACATACATAAAATAAATCTATACATGTTAAACATATAGATGACTAAAAATAGATGGAAATATTAGAAAATGTTTTAATAACTGAACAAAATTTAAAAATGAAAAATATATGAAATAGGATAAAATAGTCCCAAATTCTACTAAATAAGACTAGTAGAAGACAGGACGAAAATCCATGGAAAGATAATGTTAAAGAAGTAATGGAAGCTATGTTAAGAGGTGAGGAGTGTTTACAATATTTACATTTAAATGGTATAGTGAATTAAAAGTATGAAAGTAAACCAAAACCAGAATATTGCATGACATTTTAAATATTAGGATACAGAAAGCTTAAGAACTCACTGAAAGAAAAAAAATATGTAATTTACTTTCTAGTTAAACTGTTCTCATCACAAGAAAATGCAAAATATATAAGGACATACATACATTCATAAGTCCCATTTACCATTCCACAATGCATACATGTTTCAAAGCATATTTTACAAAATGAATAAATATAATCTTTTTCACTGAAAAAAAATGTTGTTTACAATATAAGTAAATTCAAATTAGACTTTTTAACAGCAACACTGGTGAATAGAAGAAATGAAAATGAATTTATATGTCATATTTTCATTTTCTTATATCTTCAGAAAAATTTAACATTAAATGTCTAACACGAAATGTAATTATAAATATTATGAAAGTTTAATATTAGAGAAGAAAACAGAAGAATAAAGAGGAGAACTTCTTTTCCTTAATTTTTGAGCTGCAAGATATGAGTAGGGAAGCAGGGCGGGGAAGTAAAAATGGCTAAATCAAAATGTGTATGTGTACCAAAATGTATATTCAAGAAAGCATTGCAGATCATCAATATATTAACAATAAAAATAAAAATATTAAAGCTAAAAATAATGGAAAAGGGGAAACATATAGGAATACAAATAAAAATATGAAAAGAAATAAAAACAATGGAAAAAGGAAAAACAATAATGTTAAATACTTATTAAAGAAGCATGTGAATCTTTTATATTTCAAGATGTCAGTATGTAATTCTCACTAAATGTACAACTAAAATCAGTACTAATTTGTATGCCAGAGATTAGGCAAATAGAATGTTAGCATGCACGTCCTCAGAATTTATATGTTATGTAGTGTATCCTGTGCAAAGTTATTAAATAAAAAAAGGGTATGTATTGAGAAAAATTCCAGAAGACATAAAACCAAACACAGAGTTAAAAATACTAGATTCTGAAATGAAAGATTAAATTTGGGGAAGAAACATGATGGAAAATAAGTTTTTATATTTGTATTGTACCGACTAATAATTGAAGCAAATTAGGCATCCCAGTCGATATCTCTTAGGAGTGTTGGGAATAATACCAATCTTTATGAGCCTCAGTGTTTAAATTTCATCCTGCTTAATTTCTTAAAATTCATATGTTCAATAATTTTTTCTAATTATTTGACAAAATACAATGGTAATATAGTTAAAGTGATGTGATGAATTAAATGAGAATTTTTGTACTTACAACCTATTCTTCAAACATGTTTCTTTCTTTGGCTTATAAAAGACTTAAGTAAATGGTTTTTCTGACAAATGTGTTAAGTGTATATATAATAACTGTTAGGCTTTGGATTTAAAATAGCCCCAACTCCATCAAATTCTTATGGATTTAGATGTGGAACTTTTGGAATGTGATTGGATTGTAGGGTTGCTATACTAATCAATTCATGGGTTAAATAACGGATGAGTATATAGATAAATGTGTCTTTAGGACATGGTGCAGACTTGAAAAATGTTCATTACTGGAGACCTGTCTGGAAAATTTAACAATCTCCCAGCCTCTCTCTGTCTCTCTGTCTCTGCCTCTGTCTCTTTGCCTGTCTGTCTCTCTGTCACTGAGTCTCTCTGTGTCTCTGTCTCTGTGTTTCCGTCTCCGTCTCTCTGTCTGTCTGTCTCTCTGTCTCTGTCTGTCTCTGCGTCAGTGTCTCTGTCTCTCTCTCTCTTGCCTGCTCTGAGGTAAGCATCTTTTCACCTTTCCTCTGCCATTCCCTTTCACCATATTTCTACCTTAAAGCCAGTCCTTCTTGGACTGAATCCAATGAACTGTTACTCAGACTAAACTTCTCTTCCTTTGTATTGTTAGTGTGGAACGCTTTGTTCCAATCATTTGAAAACTGACTAATACAGGGATAAAAGTTATTGAAATAGAATTTTTGCTTTGAAAAAAATGTGATGGTAATCTGGTTTTTGTTCTAAAACTTTCCATATCATTTAATATCTTTTTATAATACCCATTATAAAATCATATGCTTAGCAATAATTTTAAAACCATGTTTAGGTCTACTTAATCATGCATTGTTTCACATCATAAAAGTTCATTGACATTTGCTTTGTAGCCTGATTGCCTTTCTGAAAAAGATTTTGTCTTCTAGCAGTGGAATATATACCATAAAAAGTGAAATATTCAACATTTATTTTTTCTTTTGATAAACATAGCCCAAGCAATTAAATATTCAATTATGACACAAAGTGTACATTATTGATTCATTTTAAGAAACATATGTTTTGTTGTTGTTTTTAATAACTTTCTTTGGAGTTGATTCACTTTATGCAGGCTCATTAAATGCTTGTTGCTTAGTTTTTCTGACTTTGACAAACCACTTGACCTCTATAAGTAGTACTTAACGCAGGAGATCTTTATCTTGGCTCACAGTTTAAGAGCCGCGATTGACTGGTTCCATAGCAAAAACATGATGGAAATGTGTGATACAGAAAAGTTGCAAGCTTACTTCATGACAATTGGGAAGCACAGCACAGAGCATCAGGAAGAGAGAAACTCTCCAAGGGTATATCCCCTGTGACTTGCCTCCAGTTGGGGCCCACATCTTCTTAAGTAGTACATTTAGCAGTGAACATCAGTAGAAATTAACCAGCACAATACATTTTTTTATCATACCCACTGTTTTTCTTACTGAACACTGGAACTCATGCCTCAAAAAGTGCTTTTCCATTAAACCAATCATATATCTATCAAAACATTCTCACGTGGCCAGCATCACTGATCCTTTTAGTAAGGGACCTCCATAAATAGTTCATGTTATCTCTGTAGGACTCTGGGCAACTTGTCTTCCATTTTCAACAAGTATAATTTTATTTCCATCTTTCCTATGTTTTCAAACAACTTTCATCCCCAAGGTCTAAAGCTTTACTCCACTCCATTTTCACAACTTTTCCAACACTCCACTACTAAGATCTCAAACTCTTCCTTTGGAGAAACTTGAAATGTGAAATTTTTATTTTCTGAGTGTAATGCAAAGGGCATTCTCCCATTTGTCAATATATTAGAAATTGAATGGGCATTGAAGTATAAATATGTTTCACCTTTACTCACTGTTTGAAGTGAGAAGTAATACTTAAGCTCTCAGACCAGTTTTTCTTTCATATGAAATGAAAAAAAAACATGCTGTGAATGTCGTAGATTTGTTTCAAAACTGTGGAGCTCCCTTCAACTTTTTCAGTGTGTTATTATCTGGTTTACAATAAGCATTTGATTATATTATTCTTTTTCCTGAAAGTAGAGTATACAAGGTGGGAACACTACTTATTATGTACCTTTTGGCTCGAATCCAACAGATAGAAATATATATTCATCCCTATTTATGTCCTTCATTACTGTCCAGAGAAGGATAGTAATTTATTTATTGTATGACTGTTATTAAATTGGTGCTTTGTTTTGGTTATTTGTTTTATTTCTTGCTTGTAGGAGAAGAGTTTCACTGAAATCATATTTTACATCTTTCTTACCACTAGTTTGTGACACCAGAATAAACAGTGCTAATAATTAGTGTGAACCAAGAAGACAGAGACTAGGCAAATGTCCAATCCTGTGGGTGAAAAAAAAAATAGAATGCACTGGATAGATAACTGTTGAAACTGTGAAGTTACATAGATAATAATATTTTGACATTTTTTTACATATAATTTTTATAAATGTGAATATATTAGCAATACAAAACACATCTGAAATTATTCCTTGGCCTGATATCTAGTTATTGAAATTATTACTTATTAGTTGAAAATGCAAAGAGAGAATATATCATTATATATTTAATAACTAAAGAAATTGCCACATGAAAATAAAAGTAACACTATTCCTATTTTATCATGATAGAAACAAGAGAAACTGATTATAAATAATGAATATATTACTTATTATTCTATGGGAAATATATTCAATAATGCTAGATTTATCAACCAGCAATTTTTACATAATCCATATATGCAACTGAACTGAGTATCTGTGTAGTTAAATTTCTAATATTTGTGTCTTTTGGGGTTTTAATAATGGTAAAAACTGTCAACATCAATTTTTAGATTAACATAAATGCTTTCTTTTCTTGATAAATGCTAGTAGTTACTTTATTTTTTAAATGAATTCATGCTATGTCTTTTTTACTTTGCAGCATAATTTTAAACAAAGCAACAGATGATTTCTGGTGACTAGCTAGATATCTCTCTCTAAATGTGTCCTCCACTTTTACAACATGAATTTTTCCAATATGTTCTTCAGTGACTAAAGCTGAAAATAGAAAGACAACAGATTTTCTGTTTCACATTGTCACATTAGATTACTTCTGTTTGAAGTCTTAACTGAAACTCTGACATACGTATCAATAATTATTTTTTCTTCTGTTTAAAAGTAAGACAATGTCAAAGTTTTTTCCTTTTTCCAGTTTTTTTTTAAATTAAAAGGATTTTGTTCTTTTTGCCAGTGTTTGGGAACCTGCAGTACGGCACATTGCTGTCTGGATGAGGAGCAGAAAACCCTCATTGGATAGGTAGAACAAATGCTTGCTTAAAACATCTATTCAGAAAGTTTACCAATATTAATAATTAAAATGACCTAGAATTCTTGTCTTTTATCAGTTACATTGGAAATGAAAGTCAAACCCAAAATAATAAAAATAGCATACTGATATTTTAGGGAAAATATGAGCGGGTGCTACAACTACATTCATGTGTAAAATTTGATTCTGGGAACTTAAAAAATTGTTCACTGAATTTATTTTTAGAATAATTACTTTTGGTTGTTACGTTGCACAGGACTAAGAGTTACTGGAAGTAGTTAAATACTAAGTTGTTGTAAACATTAGCCATTTTATTGGACAAGAGCAAAATAGTTATAGTAACATATATTTCAGTATGAATTAGGCAGTGCTTATATCATAGTTGATACTTTATTAAAGTTCAGAGGAGAATAAATAGTAAAGCACCATCTAATAAAACTGTATGTCACATACAAGGATGCCTACATGAAGCTCCCTAAAATAAAGGATCTGATCAATTGGTGATGAGACAGAAGGCAGATTTTAAATTTTATAAGAACATATAGTATAAATATCTTGACCGAGGAATCTCACAGCAACATGCATGAGATATTTATGTATCACTACTAAAACAGGATCTATAAGACCAATTTTTAAATATATACTTTTTGTATAATTTTATAGTTAACTATGTAATTAGTTTTTACTATGCACTAGTATTTTTTGTCTTTTGCTTTTAAAATGTAGACAAAAACGTATTTGAAAAGATTTTACTGTTTTAAAGTCAAAAGAATTGTTTTTACAATATCCGGTTCTAAAAAATATGTCACCATTCTAACATATTTTTGCCATCTAATTCGTTATAATACACATCTACCAGTATATATATCAAAATTGTTATTCTATAATCATTAAGGTTAGAGAAAGTAGCAATCTTTATTGCTTTGAAAGACTCTGGAAGTTATAACATTTTCATATGTTACTGCAAAGGAATTTACATCACCCTTTTATGCAAAATATGGAGTGTTAGCATAATTTGTAGTTGGCTATTTCCATATAAAGACCACTTAATTCTTTAGTCCTGAGAGTCAGTGTTAGCTTGGCTCAGTGTCCATGGAAACAAATCTCAGATTACACAATAGAACAGGATTTATAAGGGACTATTTCTAAAGTATATCTCTTTGAATTTAATTGTATTCTGTATAACAAAAGAAAAATGCTAAAATATCAAACAACTCAAATCCTTATTTCAATGACTAGAATTCTTTTATTCTGAAAGTATAAAAATAACTCATTTCCAAATGACACAAAGAAAATAGTAGACATCAGATAAGTGTATTGCTATTTGTGGGAACTGTCAGGAAAAAGAATTACCCAGCTCAATATACTAAAAGACTTATTGTATACAAATCATGAAAGGTGATACAGAAAGCTCATCAGAGTCACATAACAAAATATATATGTATTTTTGATGTATCTTAATTACATAAAATACATTCTTTCATTCAATAAAATAAAATGTCTTCATGAATTATGATTATCTGTCTACCTATCTATTATGTATCTATCTGTCATTAGTCTTCCATCACTAGAAGGAATTAAAGCTTCTGCTTTCATCAAGAAGAGGTTGAGTTCTTAGAGATTATTGATTAAATATCATTTGTTCTTGTATGTACATGAAAGAACATACACATATACAAAACCAGTTCTTTGTTAATCAAGTCAGACTAATTATGTTACAAAATGTTGAATTTCAATTCAACAAATCAGTCTTTGCAGATGTCCTTTGCTTATTAAGTAAAAATTTAATCCTGTCACAAGAGGATATCAATATTTAGAGTCTCTGAGATATTTTTATACTGTTATATTTAAAATTATTGATCATTTAGCTTGTATGCATAAAATCAATACTTGAATGATCATATAAAGACAAAGTCAAATTTTAAATTCACTAACACTGCATAAGCACCAAGTATGATTTAGCTAGATATTTTAACCATTTTTCACTAAGGTTCATAACAAAATCCTATGAAATAAGGATGGTTTGATCATTTAAATCATATATGAAATGATGTCACACTAAATTTTTAGATAAGACTTCAAATTGGTAGGCCATTTTGAGTATCTTCTTTCTACTTGCTGCCACAAAAAAGCTTAATTTTTGTTTTTCATAAGAAATTTTATCAAATACAATCATGGAAAATTGATAGCATAATTTTTATCAAGGTATTATTTTACTCTTTAAATGCAAAAATTGCAATAGAGTTTACTCTTTAAATACAAAAATAGCAATGAAGTTTCTATGCAAAATTTTGATAATACATTTAGTCTTTTGTGATTGATAAGTTTAAGAATTGTTCTGTTCTCTACGATTCGCTTGGCTCAGTTTTGTTACTTCCTGGAATTGGCAGAAAAATTTGTCATCTGTATCTAACAGGACTTAATGTTTTCCTCATTTTCTTAGGTAAAACAACTTTAATCTTACAAGTAACTCTTTGAAATAATTATGTTCGAACAAAACAACTCTAATAATTTTCTTACATTATTTCTTAAAACTATTTCCTTTGTACTTTTTAATAAAATAAAACCTTCTTGTCTCAGAATAACTAAACTAAAACAAAAACTGCATATTTCTTTGGGAAATACAAATACTGTAAATTTATTTTAAAATGCACCATTATTGAGTATATATTTACTATTTCATTAGAATATCTTATGAAATTGATCTATTAAAATTTTACTGAGAAAAATAGATAAGACAAAGAAACAAGAAGGAAAAGATTTTTATTTTTTACACTTCATCTGTGAATCATACTTAAATTGTTAATTATTGATCAATAAATAACAGGTACATTATTAAAAACGCACAGAAGTCTATACAAAGCACAACAGAAAAATCATTTTCTAAATTCAGGAATGAGATACATTTTTCATTTATTAAACATTAGTCTTCCAGCATAAAGACATAAATAGAAAGTTATTTTGCAATATTCAGCAATCTCTCACCCTGTAATGTAGCATTATTTTTGTAATAAAAATTATGCATCTGTATTTTAAATATTTCTAACTATAAATGCATTTGTGCATATTAGTACTTCCTAGAGTATACTAGAATTCATTAAATATCCAATATTAATTTAAGGTATGCCCAGAACTGACATCTTACACCCTTTCATTTTTTATCCATTCCACACCTAGACATTACCTGACAGCTTTTTTGAGGTTTAGATGATCTATTGTATAATTTACTGTATAATTTATAATATCTAGATTTTCTTTAATAAAAATTTTATTTTTAAACTATTATTAAAATGTGGAGCACTTTGATTGACATGCAGCTTCATTTCAGATATGATAACAGGGATTGTGTCTCTTGTAAATTATCATATTTTATTTTTTAAGTACCTATTTTTTCAGATTATCAATTATGAATTTTGTCATATTATAATAATTATCTGTCTTAATCAGCAGTTAGAGCTTGATTAGTATTTGCTATGAAGTAGCTGGAACTCATCGAATTCCATACTACTTATAAAATTGTGACATTGTGTTAAAAAGCTTTGTCTTTCATCAAAATTATCTTAAGGATTTTTTTAGACCGTTTTCTACAGTTTGTTGGTTGAAGTCAGTTGACATGGTTCTTATTTCTTTGAGTTTGAAATGTGTCATTTTGAGTGATTGTTCTGTTTGCTGTTAGATACCTATTTTGTGGAGTTCATCACTGTTTATTGACACTCTTTCCTTGGATAAATTCTAGACTTAAAGCAGACATCTCACCACTGACTCAGTTAGAACTCTTACAACCTTTATGAGAAGGCTTGGTTGAGAGATGACAGTGAATTTCAATAAATACAAATTGTTACCACATTAAAATCTACTCATCTCTCCCATTTCAGTTCTAAGGCAGACAGCTGCACATGTGTTTCTGAAATAGTTAAATTACAATTTACGAAGCTACATAGGAAATTCACATATGTGGAAACTCTACCTTCTGAATACCCAGAAAATACTCTTTTCAGTTAAATCATGTTCAAAAGATTAATATTGGATTTTTACATAACATCATGTACTAAAATTAAATCAAATAGAATCCACAACCAAAATGAAATGCCTAAAACTACAAATTTTCTAATAAAAATCTTAGAAAAAAGCTTCAAGATTTGGTATTTGGCAATGATTTTTATGAATACCACAGTAACACAAACAGTAATGAAAAAATTTTAAAATGGCCTTCATGAAAATTAAAAGAGAAATATTATTAAAACACACTATCCATAGAATAGAATGGAGGAACATATTCACAAATTTTATTTCTGATAAAAATTTTATACATACATTCCCTCAGAAATGCTTAAAATGCAAAGGACAAGAAGTAAGCCACGAAATTCAAAAATGGATAAAAGACTTAGACATTTGACTAAAGATGATATACAAATGACTAATAAGCTTATTAAATGTGTACAACATCACTAATCATGAGGGAAATACAAATCAAAATCATAATAATGTGATAT
Source organism: Dasyprocta punctata (assembly GCA_004363535.1). Taxonomy (NCBI): domain Eukaryota; kingdom Metazoa; phylum Chordata; class Mammalia; order Rodentia; family Dasyproctidae; genus Dasyprocta; species Dasyprocta punctata. The sequence goes on from RJWM01007426.1 coordinate 21,724, forward strand.
GCCTTCACATCTGTCAGAATTACTGCTATATTAGTTAGGACTCACCAGAGGAACAGAATCAATATAAAATACATGTATAATTACAAAAGGGATTTATTAGTTAGGATTACAGGATCAAAAAGGGAATACTTCTTGTAGCCATCTGGAAACAGAGGGGGAAGATTGTAAAATAGCTGTCTGCACACTGAAAAGATGAAACATCCATCAGCAGTCAAAGGTCAAAACCTGAAACCCCAGTGCAATTACCTGTGTGAATCTGGTCTGTGTACTATAGCTACAAATGTTAAGTGGTGCAAGTGGTATTGGAAAAGTGTGGTAGTTCTTCAAGAAATGAAATGCAGAATTACGGTTTTGCAGCAATTCCATTTCTGAGAATACACAACACAGGGTTTAAAAACAGGCTTCAAAAATATCTGTACACTCGCGGTCATTGCAGCATTATTCACATTAGCTGAAACGTGAAAGCAGCACAAGAGTCTGTGGATGAATGAACGTATAAATATAATGTAGAGTACTTGTTCACTACATAAGGATATTACTTGAATTTAAATAGAAAGTTCTTGTGTATACATATGTATATATAATGTATGTGTAAGGATATGATAAGTGAAATAAAGCGGTCAAAAAGCCAGTGCGATTGCATATAGCTTCGTTTTCTAGTAAATACTATAAAAGCAAAAATTAAAATGGTAGTTGCCAGAGAACAATAAAACGTTAGTGTTTAATGAGAATTATAGATCCAATTTTTTAAAGGGAAAAAAGTTCTGAAGATGCGTAACAGTGACACTGTAGCTGCACAAAATTAATGTACTTATCACTGGACTCTTCATTTAAAAATGGCTAACATGATAAAATTTAAATATGGTTTAACATAATAAAAATTGGACAAAGGGGTAAGAGAGACAGAGAGACAGAGAGACCAAGAGACAGAGATAAAAATTGGATGGAGGGAAGGAGCAAAGGGAAGAAATTATCCTGGATTAATGTAAACAGAAAAAAAATTCTCTATATAGAAATTTAAAAATATAAAATGATCTCAACAGGCTTTCATTTAGAATTTTGTCTTAGTCCAAAATTTCACATTTCATACTATAGTACATAAATGAAAAAAATACAAATTTATTATGAGATTCCAGAATTTGGATGATATATTTAACAATACCTTTCCTGAATATCTATGTTAAAAAGGGTAACTAAACAGGCATACACATACATTCAATAATTAGAAATTAAACACAAGAATTCTTTTATAGGTACCTCGGTATATTACTTGATTCATTAAAAATAATTTTTGAATAATTCTATGATTGTCCATAAGTAAGAAATGAAAGTAGACATAGATTAATAAGGCATAGGCAGATATATTAAAGGGGACTTAAAAGTTCAATGAAATATACTTGCTACCAAAAATATGGGAAAGGTAGATTGAATGAAATATCTTAAAATCTGTGTTCAGCTGTGTAAAACTTGTACCTGGGGAAGAAGACAAAATGCCCAGTGTGCTTGTCCTGAAAGTTACTAGATATATGCAAGATATTTAAAATAGGCACTACAATTTTATGAAATAAAATGTAATTTCTTTCCCTACAGTTGTGAGTCAAATTTAGGAATGAAAGCAAAAGAGACCCCAGTGATTTTTCTTCTTTTCAAACACACACAAACACACACAAACACACACACAGTGTCAAATAACATAGACATTATCCCATCTTATACTTTATTATTCATGTGTAAGTGTGATATTAATTCTTTTACTGCATCAGTTTTCAATGTAGTAAAAATTGTGGGAAAATGTAAAGTAAATGTACTTAAAAGCAAGAATCATTGCTGAGAAAATGTACTGAACATGTATTTGGAAGAAGAAACAATAAAAATATAAAATTACACAAAATATGCATTCAAGTTTAAATGAGTGCACGGTGGTTTCGTGAGTATAAATGTGGGTTCTAAATAAAGAAATAGATTTGGTAGGACAGATGTCAAAATGTGTTGTGGATATACCTACACAGTATATTTGATGTGCATATACTCAGAGAAGTAAAAAAAAAGTGTTCAATGTGATATATTGACTGAATGAGTTTTTAATTTGAACTAGAAGAAATTCTTGGAGATGTTTATCCCTAGAACTTTCTCTCATTTAACAAATAATGATTCATGTAAAAGAGTGGCTTAAAATAATCAAGAGAATGAGCTTAAAATAAGCAGAAAAGCAAAATACGAATGAATTTACAACACTTAAAATAAGGGCATGTTTAGTTCTCTTTCAGCATCATTACACAGAAAATTTCAATATCAGAAATAATGAGAAGTTTAAAAGATGTTTTTCAAAAATATGAATAAAGAAAAATCTTTTTTCAGAAACAACCTCAAGTCTAAGGAAATAAGGGAAAATAGTACTTACTATTTCGGGCAGCAAACTAAGTGGATACTTAATTCACTTAATCAAATTTTTCATCCACAAACATGATTTTATGGAACAGAATATGAGATCGTAAGGATCTTTGCAATATTTCATTGCACATTTCTACTTAATGCAAATATCTGCAAAGGAAATGTGTTAATGAGTTTCCTTAAGTTGCTAGAAATAAATGAATCAAAGAGGTTTATTCATCTGTTTTACTTATTTTATGGAGAAATATTTTAGAGCTGCAGCCAATTAAATTTTCAGTAGCTTATCACAGAAATTATATGGAGCAGCAGGCCAGTTTGTAATGACTTTGCTAAGGGAATGCTCAGAATATTTCCAACACAGTTCTATTACCTGGATTACTATCACTATAGACCAAAGCACTGTATATTTTTTTCTAATTTGGGGATTTAATTGTACATTAACCCAATTATATTATTATATCAATTTTCATTCTATTCATTCATGATATAGTAACTTGAAAAATGTATTTCTCTTAGAAAGCACTAACTGATAAAACTTTCCCCTAGAGAAAGCAAATAATTTTGAAGATCAGTCATTTCTAATCTTACATTGCCTGCTTCAATGTGTTTCTAAACTGTGATCATATTCATTGTTACAAATCAAATTATTGCCTTTAATTTATTATAGCTATGGTTTGCATGATTGAAACACTACATGAAATTTAATCATAAATCAAAGTGTCCTAAACAAATGCGTCTCATGCAAGCATTTGCTGAGCTGTTAAAAAACCTTCACCTCTTGTGAAAATGAGAATATGGCATAGTCTGGAACGATGCTACTCTGAACATGAGCAAATAAGCAAGATATTAAAGAGAACAATTGACTATTCTAGAAAACTTGGCACGCATAGATCCTTTTTTAAATGAAGACATAGAGGATATGCAATAAAATCAGTCGTTTGCAAGATTTATTTCTGTGCAGGTTAGCATATAGACTTAATTCTCGTTCTTTGTTTTCTCTGCATTTTTATCAAATGTCTTATGTTCTTACCACTATTTACACACTGTTAGAAGAGATCTGTTAATTTGGTACATCAGTGCAAGAAAACAAATCTATTACTCTCACTTTTCCCCTCATAATTTTATATAAGCCTTTCATCCAAAAAAGTAGTAATTCGTAGGACAAAATGATTTAGAGAAAATGGATCCATGATAATATAAATAAATGTACCTTGTATAAAGCATATATATGTAGTTGTTTCGAATTTCTAAAACTAGAAAATTGTGTTTTAGCTAAAAAATACAATGTAAGCACAATGCTATTTTGGGGAATTTATCTTCTAAGTGACTTAAAATGATTTCAGGCTCAGTTTTCCTTATTTTTTAAATTTCCAAAAATGAATCAACTCATACTTTCACAAAGCATATCCATCTTAACCTTACGTTTGAAGCTTGGATACCTATGAATTTTTGTTTTATCATACTTTACTTTGGAGAAATAGTGTAAAATTGTTCTAGAAAACAGAAAATTCATATATTAGTGCATGATTTTAGTCATGTCACATAATGTACACATTTAAATTTAAATATAATTTGCTTCATTACTTTACCATAATCTTACCAAATAGATAAGTACATAATTTGTGTGACTAATGGATTTGAAATGTAAAATTAGAAAGAGAAAAATAGAAGTTAAAGTTTTATTGGAGACCTTGTTGAGGAGGCTGCTCATCTGGGAATTGTTATAATTTCTTGAGAGAAAAAAAAACCTTAGAGTAGGAAATAAATTGAAGAATTTATTGAAATATGTAGACTAACCTCAAAGAAGTAGTTACTATATCAGTTCAGTGATGTTAGTTCTGTTTTCTAGAAAATTAGTTTTATTTTGAGATTTTTTATAACTTTCTAGATAGAAATTGGCCCTAAAAGTGTTCATATCTTAAAAAATCAAATTATGTCTAAAAAAACTCTACATATGTGAACCATTGTTTTAATGTTTGTCTCTAGCATTGGGGTTTAGAAATGGTATGTATTAAATTATTTGCCAAAAATGAAAGATGAAAAAATCAGAAAAGAGGAGAGGGAGAAACTAGTAGTAAAATTAAAAAAAAGTAAGGAAAGAAGAAATAATATGAGTAAGAATATTTTATACTATCTACAGAGGCTCAAAACGCATTATAAGATTACTTTCAACAATTTGAGCTGTTTTTGATCTCAGAGTATATTCAAAATTCTGGGGTTAAAGTAAATCATATTAGCTTATAAATTTTCAGGTTTTTTTACCCAACACTCCATTTAATGTGATATATATACCGAAAATTTCAGAATGCTAGAACACAACCAAATAAGCAGAGCACCATGCAGACTATATATTTTAATGCAGTGCAGTTCACCATTTCCGTGTGAACTATAGAGATTTGATACAGAGTTGCTCCTTGGAAAACCCAGGGAGCTGGGTTTTGATTTTAGAAAGCACATAATCAAACAGAGAAACATGCAAATGTCTCATGTACACTCTAATTCTTTCCTTGAGGTTTATTCTATTACATCTTACCAGCATTTTTTATTTGGGGGGATTTCTTAGCGATTCAGGTACGAATGTGACACTCTAAAAATAGTGGTGAGTATATAAGAGCAAAAACAAAATTTTAAATCCTAAATGAATTAAAAAGATTAAGGTACTTACTATTGTAGTAGTTCATCACATATATTTGCTTATAAAGTAACATAATTTACTTTCCAAATGATGAGACTGGGATTGAATACTTTCAACCTGCCTCAAATGGTGTCATTTATTTCAGGTTTGGCAGTAAATACATATGGATGGGGATTATTAGATTATATTTTAGTATCAGAAAGGAGGTCAAGAATTTACCCTAGGTATTACTGAGGAAATAAAGTACAGTTGCATTTTCCTATGAAAAAGAGTTGTATTTTATGTGAATAGGTGTGTGTGTGTGTCTGAAAATTCAATCTAATGTTAAGTAATCATAGTGCATTCAGAATCATATTAATATTTTAAGCAATATAGAATAATTCACTCAAAACTTAATTTGGAGAATTTAGTAATTTTTGCTCAAGTTGGTTTAAAGTTCTTTGGTCAGTTACAAAGGTGGCTACCATTTCTTATTAAGTGTAGTGATTTTGGCCTAGAAAAAAATTGAAATGTGCAATAAATAGTAACACTCTACATTATTTCAGACTATAGTTATCCTCTTACAATGGGAGCATTGCTTTGTCAGGAAATTAAAGATTGAAAATAAAATACCTTCAGATATATTAAAACAGACATACGTTTTACTGGGTTACTTATCAAGTAGATATTTCTCTATTTTATTTGATTTATAAAAAACACAAAACTATATATTGCTTAGGAAAAGTGGAACTAAATATTCCTGCTGCGTGCAAAACAGCAGAAGGAGGCTTGGCCTCATATGTGTTGGTATTTATGCTCTTGCATGAAAGATATGCACAGGGAGCAAAGATAAACACTTTCTTAAGAAAATGTCAATGCAATCCCTTGTTAGTATCATTTTTTTAAAAAAAATGAGACAGTATCTTGATTCTATCTTCCTTAGAACTACAAAACTATTAAAAGAAGACTGTATCATCTGTTGAATTGAATTGGCATAAAACCTAGGAGGAAAAAAATCTGCTACAATAATTCTTTTGACCTATTCAAGCAGTAGAGTGATATTTAATCCCTATGACGATGCATATATCCAAAATAAGTAATACACATTGGTGTTCCAGAACCCCATCACATTTTTCTGAAGGGAATGTAACCCTGTATCTTTCAACCCCAAAACCAAGTACGATGCATTTACAAAGTGTTTAATCATTCCTGATTGTACTTCCTCTACGCAATTTGTTTCCACACTTTGTTTCCTAATCGGGCTAAAAGTTGACAGTTGTTTGATCTCCAAGTACTTTATCAGCTACTAGTGATGGGAAGTAGCTTATTATCAGTAATATTCATGATGTTCTTCATTAACAGATTTCATATTCAAATAGATATGTCTGAAGTTTAAGAGACAATACCTCATAGTGTTTTACACTAATGCACACTGATCTTAAACAGTGTTAGACTAGCTTCACTCTGTATTCCTGGGAAAAAAGCAGAGTATGACATTCTCCTACCCTTTTATGTTTTGAGAAAAGGCTTACTTCAAAGAAGCCATCTTCTCAAGGGCTTTAGGTAAAACCAGTGTTTTAACTGTTTTCAAGGCTACTCCCTGACCGTTTCAAATCCTATCCTTCGGTTAGTAAGCGATTAGCTAAAGTGTTTGTGAACAACTCAAACCAAATGGTTGCATAGTTGATTTGACCACAATTAAATTCTGCAAGTCATCAACACTGACCAACCTTCAGTCTGAGTCAGCAGTGGAATACAGAACATCCTCCCATTGCTGCCACTTCAGTAAAAAGAATGTGTATCCTGTTACACTAAGATAGCTTCTTTCTTCCAAATTTACATTCTTTAAAAGGAAATCTGTTTGTATCTGTACTTAAAGGCTCTTAAGGCTTAAACATATTTTTAAGAATTTATGACCAGAAAACTCTCCATTTTTCAGATAGTTTTTTTTTATAATCTCTTTCTTTCAGGATGCAATCATTATAAACTGGTAACTCCAAATATTTCCAAGGTGAAATGCTCAGAATCACATTATCTGATGATCCAGGTTCACAATATGTAACAACTTTTTAAAATTTTTACCCATGTATTTATGGCCATCCAATATCTTATATATTGATGCCTATGCGGGAAATGTGACATTTGTAAGACTTATAAAAGAAAAATATTCAGATGAAAAGTCTATAAAACCTCTTCAGTTTATATATTAGCCTTAACTTTTAATAATTTCTTTAGATTGAAAATGTCTCCTACTTAACAAAAAAGCAAGAATCATATAAAATAACAATAAATGATAACAACTATGTATGCTTACTGTTCTTTGACATACTTATCATAATATGTACATCTACCACATACATGACAAAAATGGAAGAAACAGCATGACCTGGCCATACTATATTCAAATGCCAATGTTATTGTTTATTTACCATATGACCACCACCAAGTGACAATCTTTCCGTGCCTTAGTTTCTACAAGTGTTCTATATCTGGCATTTAAACATTTCTCAACCTATTTTGATTCTATTGTTTATTCTTCCACCTATATTTGTTATTGTTCCCCTCTGTATTTCCCACTATTAAATCTTCAGTGTTAGGAAATCATTATTCTTTCAAACATAAAGAAACATCTCCATTTATCTTCACCCATAAGTTTCTAACAAATACTTCCACAGAAAGAAAAGGAAGTGGCAGAAACATTAATTATGTTTTCCCTGGGCTATTACTTAGCAGAGCAGAGAAAGGATAATTTTTTCATGGTTTCCTTTTGGGGTATAATAGACCAAAAATATGTGAAAATTCAGCAACTAACATTTGTTTTACACTACACTTTATCTCCAGGAAATACTGCTTCTTCAACAGTGTCAAATTTTAAGAGAATCTACAAGAAGACATGCAATACATTCTAGCTCATTTTGTATAGGCAGCCCAGTGCTGTGAAATAATTGACAACCTAAGGAAGGCAAAGTTCTCACACTAATGCTATGTTCCTTTAACTACTGTGGCTCTTAAATATAGCTTGAAAACATAAAATTTGTTACTCACAGCTTACTTCTTAATTTCCAGATTATATTGACTAGTTAGGGGTATTTGGTGGTTCTATAGGAATTCCAGATTTTATGTATATTCTCTTAAGCAAAGACATTGGTATTTGATGGATCATATGACAACACAGAGAGTTTGGGAATAAGGCCACATATACACAGCCAATTTATCTTAGCTCAGAGTGTCAAGGATACACAATGAGAATAAATAGTCTTTTCAAGAAATCCTGCTAAAAAACCTGAGTGTCAACATTCAAAAGAGTCATATTTGATCAATGACATATCTTACATAACATACTAGAGTCAACTCAAAATGGATTAACACTTAAGCCTAAGATGTGATACAGTAAACTATAGCACAGAGGCAAACTTTATTGCAACTGGCTTTGGCAATATGTTTCAATATAATACTAGATGCATAGGCAACAAAAGTAAAAATAAGCAACAGGATTAAACTAAAATTGTTCTGTGCAGCAAAGAAAACAACAGAGTTAAAGCACTAAACAAACGCAACAACACATTTTCAAATCATATACTTATAATGAATTAATATACAAAATATAAGAAACTTATAGAGTGCAATAGTGAAAAATACTAATGCCCAATTAAAACTTAGGGTAAGGACTTTATAAGCATGTCAGCAGAGAAGATAGACAGATGACCAATAGATATATGCAAAATTGTTCAAGACCCTTAGTCATCAGGAAAATGCAAATCAAGTCAAAATAGAGTATCACCTCAAAACTTTCAGAATGATGATTATCAAATAATATTAGTAATAAGAAAAATATTTGAGAGAATGCATAGAAAATGGAATCACTTACATTGGTGATTATTCCATATGGTGCAATCACTGAGGAAACGTTAAGAGATTCCTCAAAAAAAGTGGACCAAACATATACGTGCATATATATATCTATATATATATATATGTATATATATATATAGAGAGAGAGAGAGAGAAATAGATATATAGAGAAATATATAGATATCTATCAAATATTTTTCAGCTTTAAAGAGGAAAAAATAGTGCAACGTGAAAATATTTAGAGAAACATGAAAACATTATGTTAAATGAAATAACTCAACCCCACAAAAACAAATATGGCATGGTTCCACTGATGCAATGTGACTAAGACAGTCAAACTCATAGAAAAAGGTTACAATAGTGGTTTCCATGAAGGAAAAAGAAGAGACAATGGCAAATTTTTAATCAAATGGTGTAGTTTCCACTGTATGAGATTTTCTAGATATCTGCTGTGCAGCATTTGCTTGTAATTGGCAATAATGTATTTTGCACTTAAAAATGTGTAAAGATGGTAAACCTTTTGTTATATGTTTTTACAACAGTACAACAACAGCAATAACAACAAAAAAAAGCAAAGATCACGTCATAAACTGCACCAGATGAAAACAGCATGTAACTCAAAATCTTTCTTGGCAACATGTATCTGAAAGTTGTCACTGAATTTTGCTACTCAGCAGGATAATGTCAAAAAATTTATTAATAGGCAAGGACCAGAGAAGTGAATCAAAAATCTCATCATATCATGTGGAAGGCCAATGAGACATTCATGTTATATTAAACTCCTGGAGAAGCTAAAGGCTTACAAAGAAATGATGCCAGTCACCCGTTTAATCAGAAAACTTGGGTTTACCATACCTGTCTCATGCTCATGGAATTCTTTTTCTGTGTTTTACAGGTAATATTAATTGGTAAATTATTGTACACATAGAAACACCACAAATTGGATCAATGTTAATGTTTTCAATTTTTCTGGGCTATGGAAAAAAAGAATAGGAAAAGAAACTTGAAGCAAAGATATATATTCTGAGGTAGTTAAACCCTGATATTTAAAAATGGATGTATGACCTGTAGACATGCTTAAATAAATTTAGCTTACACACACCTTCATCATTTGAGGATGACAGACTCTATTTATGTGAGCATGTTGAAATGAAGTAGTTTCCCTTTAGGAAGAAAAGGAGATGAAGAAAATGAATGAAACTCAAAAGAAATATACTAAATTGTAAACCACGGAAATCATTTTGAAATCACTGATGCTTATTGTTAAACATAATAATAGCTTTCACTTCTATTTAAATGACTTCAATATATTAAGAAATTACTAGAAATTTCATATTTCAAAATGAATATAGAATTAGAAATTGACAATTATAATACAAAAAAGAAAACAATAAATTATATAGCTAATAAAATATATTTTAAATGACAACTAAAAAAGTATTTTGCTTGTTCAGTTCTTCTGTTTTATTTTAAAGAAAAAATAAGCTAATGGTAAAACAGAGTTTCAAAACAGGTTAGGAGAAAAGTTACAATAAGTAATACATTGCACATTGTTGTCTTTGTAGCAGTTATTCAGAGAACAACATGCAGGCATGATATCTTGTCCACACAGTACTAGCACAAAACTTTCTTTTTGATGAACTAAGAGAAACTAGCCATATAACTATCTTAACTATTTTTATATAAACATATTCTTTTCGTTTTCCCTTTCTTCCCGTCACCTTTCCCCCATCACACTTTGTCTTTTCTCTTGAAGTTTCTTCCCTACTCACAATATCTGTTACCCACTTTGGATCTTACCTACTCGTTCACTTTCTCACACTAGTGAGACAATATGATGTTTACACATATGGGTCTGATTTATTTCACTTATGAGTATGGTCTCGAGTTGCATCCATTTACCTATAAAACTTTACAGTGTATCCTTCTTTATGACTGAGTAGCACTCCATTATGTTTAAAAAACACATCTTTTGTATCCATTCCTTGGTTAATGGGCTTCTTTTGTCTGACTAGTCTCAAGTAGCCTATATAGGTTCCTGATATTTCTACCATAAGTATGACAGTTAATTTAATATGGCTTTATATTAAATTCAATTATATTTCAAAAATCTGAAGACATTTGCAAGGTACACTTTTTTTACTGATTTTCGCTTATCCAATATTTGAAAGTGGTTAATCTAGCATTGTTGTCTTCTTGTTTACAGTAAGATAAAAATACAGAGGGGAGAGCAAATGGAATTTGAATGAATTTTATAGGAATTCTATGAAGTTTTCAACTGTTGCAAACACCATACAATGCAGTAACTGAAATGAACAGATCAGGCAACCATAGCTCTATACCTTGTATATTTTATTTTGTTTTGACATTTATGTTATATTATTAGCAACTACACACACATATGCACACACACACACACACATGGCTATATTTTGCTTTTGTTTTTGCTTAGGCCCATTATTCTAATGACTTTTTTTTTTCTTTCGATAGGCTTTTTGGGCTATAGTTGTTTGTCTGATACTCAGTGTCCTAAAATTTTCAATGTTGTTTAGGGCTTTTTGTCTTTTATAAATATCTTTAAACATATATCTTTAAACAAAATATATGTGTGCTAAATTAGTTTAACCTAGATCATAATTTTTATAATTGGTTTCAAATTAGTGTTATACTTGGTCTTAATGCAAACTTTGTCTTAAAATTCTCTCTTATTACAGGGTTTATTATTATTATTGTGAGGCTTAGATTTTTGGAACAGGCTCTGGGAAGGGTAAGGGCTTGGGCATGGGCATCATCTGAAAAGATCTTTGAGGTCCTGGAAAATTGATGCGGTTCTGTTGCTTACGTGATTTTTTTTTTTTTTTTTCTGCACGGGTGATCGAACTCACAGCTTCGCGCCTGTCAGACAGGTGTTTAAGTCATTAAGCCAAACTCGTGGCCCTTCTGTTGCTTATTAGAGTGTATTTTCCCTTTGAAAAATTTTTAAAGTATTTTCTAGAAAATGAAAAATACCTTCATTGTGTTTTATCACAAAAGATATCCTTAGATTGTCTCGTTTATTTTAACAGTAACTGGAGAATTTTAATCACTTGTTGTTTGGTTTGGGCTATTCCCATTGAATTACAGAAACTCAATTTAGGGTTAGGTGGAGCTCACACTGCTAAAGCTCCCTTTAAGATACTTGAGGTAGGTGTTCCTAATGGGTTTGCATATATTAACTGTAACACTTTATTAATTGTAATCATATATACTGATCATAATACTTTTCATTTTTTAAATGTTGTATGACTTGATGTAAATCATCTCCTTTTGATGGTTTATTAAATTTGGTGGGGTTAACACAGGGACTGACTTTTTTCCAAGCTTTTTAAATCCAATACCATACTGTAATTGCATTTTAAACTGTTGTTACTAGAGTTTAATGATGCATTTCCATGAAAGTCACTTTTGATTGCACACACATGTACATGTCATTCAAGTTCCAAGAGACAAATATTTTACTGCTGAATCTTAACAGGCACTAAGAAAATTCTGCTACTTTATAAAACACTACAGTAGTTGCAGTGATTTATTCAAGGCTTCAGTGTTTTTATTTGGGGTTATTTTTCTTGGTGGTATATTTAATAACATGAAGCTAATCAATGAATGATTAAAATACTATTTTAGATAGCTGTCAAATCCAGAACAAAATGGTTACAGAGGAATGTAATTAATTATGCCCTCCAGGCTCCACTCTACTCTATCAGGTTTCTTATTTGACATGACAAAAATTTAGGATTGTTTTAATTTTAAGTAAAAAGATCAACTTTAGCCTAAGGAAAGTTATTATGAGGACATGCAGGACTCTCATGACAGTATGCAAGAACACAAACTGACCTCAATCAGAACGATTAAGTAATCAGGTGCTCTCCATCCATTTCCTACTACCCATCACCTTAGCCTCTCTAATTCATTGTCACCTCAATGATTTGCCACCATTTCTTGAAGAAGCACCTTTGAAAGAACAGACTGATCGAAGGACGTTGACCTGCCCTATTTTTTAAACTAGTTTTGTAAATTCATGCTTTTAAAAAAGCTAGTTATCAAAAAGTTTGAAGTCTAAGGAAAAAGAGGTATAAAATTATAAATGTATCAACATAAAACAATAAAAATTTAGAAAAACTGTCATTGATTTGAACAAAATATTTGACATTTTCTTTGTAAAAACCCTAACTAGTCATTTAATGTTATTTTAATAACAAAACATACCATTATTTTATTATGTAATCAGAAGATTCACCCAAACTATTAATTTAAACTAGATGTCAAGGTAGAGAAAATACTGACAATTTCATATGGACAAATAAAGTGACTAATATTATAATATATACATCATCACAAATCAGTAAATACATATCAGAAGTTATAGAAGTTATATATACAAATCAATATTAAAATATGTAATACTGATAGGTATTAATATTCTACTTATTTCCGTGGTGGTACATGCCTATAATCCCAGCACTCAGGAGGCTGAGGCAGGAGGATCGCTGTGAGTTCGAGACAAGTCTAGGCTACAAAGTGAGTTCAAGGCCAACCTGAACTGCATTCTGAGACCCTGTCTCAAAAAAATAGGGCCAGGGATTGAGCTCAGTAACTTAAGTGCCTGCTTGGCAGGCACAAGGCTGTGAGTTCAATCCCTGGTACCAAAAGAACAAAAAATTCTACTCATTCTATACAAACTAAAGTGCATGTACTATGTACTAGACATTCATTTAAAAATTAAGTAAACAGTGCCTCCCTCGCAAGCACAAGGTCATGAGTTTGATTCCTGGTTGAAAAAGAAAAACAAAATTGAAGGCATATCAAGGAATGCCATTGGTGGCATCATGAAAGAATGCCATCATGAAAGAATGACTTGTCTTTTTATTCTTTTTTAATGTGTCTTCCATAAAAATTTGAATTTTATTGAATTCTATCTTATTTATTTTGCATTTATGCATCATGATTTTGTGTTGCATCTAAAATTTCATCATCTAATATAGGTCACCTAGATTTTCTCTTATTTTGCATTTTAGAAATTACAGTTTTGTTTTTTCAGCTCTACAATTCATTTTATCTTATTTTATTCATTTTGTGTGCAAAGTTAATATTTTATTTCTCATTAGTGTCCAGTAATTCTGTAACCATTTTCTTATTTGCAGTGCTAGTGATAGAACCTAGGGCCTTGTAAATACAAGGCAAGTGCTGTACCACTAAGCTACCCCTCGGCCCACCATAACCATGTATTTGAAAAGTCTTACTTCTTTGAGTTGATGGGAGCCGCTGAGCTAGTTCACACATGTGGAACTGAAGCACAAGTGTCTGGCAGGAGTGTCCTGAGGGCACAGAGTGCCTGAGGAACGCCCTATGGGCATCACTACTAGGGGTAAATAGGTGTTCCAGCCCTGAGAATACTGAAGAACATAGGGTGTAAAAAGGCAGCTAGTTAAAGAGGCGTGGTGTGACAAGTGTATAAATAAATGCATTGTGGTAGCTAAGCAGTCTCTTCCTGCCATCTGGAGAAGGGCTCCACCTGACCCAAATTTCTGTCTCTATCTTCTATTTTCCTCATTCTCTCAATATTCCTCCTCTGAGAACTTAGAGAGCTCTTGTGGACATGGACATATGGTGCCCAAACACAAGCAGAGTAAGAAGAAGTAGCAGGTGAGGGTACACTTCTCAGTGACCGTGCACAAAGGGGAGGAGTGCACTGATCATGAATTTGTCAGGTGTTAAACTTGGGGCAAGAGAGAGAAAGAGAAACAGAGACAGAGAGAGAGGGAGAGAGAGAAACCTGCCAGAGAGAGAGAGAGAGAGAAAGAAATGGATTCACCAGTACCAGAGAGAAAGAAACAAGCCCACTAGGGCCAAAGACAGAAGTGTGCTCCCTAGGGCCAGAGGGGAAGAAAGTACTTTAAATTTAGCAAGTTTTGAAACATGGAGCAAACTCATTCTCAGGAATCACCAAGGTATGTAGAAGTGGTGGTTGTACTTTTGATTCCTGTATTTATTTTTGTGCACTTGCTTTATAAAGTGATTTTCTGGCCAGAGGACCATAAAGGAATTGGCTCAGTGCACTACTTTAAAGCTAGATCCTAAACAGAAGGGAGATGGTAGAACAGTTGCCCCCCATCCCAGTAGAGGCTAGTCTCTCTGATTTTGTTCAGTTAGATGGGGAAGAAACAGTGGAGGCCAGGAAAGAGCCTTCTGCAACAAAGGAATGTCTCAAGGCAAATTCTATTTTACAGTGCTCTATAAATTTAGTTGATCCACAAGCAGAGATATCTGCCTTTTTAGCTCAGAGAAGTTTTGTTGCACTACAGGGTGAAAATTTCTTTTCTCAGGGAGTAAACCCATTTTCTTTCTCTCCCTTACAATTAGCATTAAAGGAAGTCATTGCAAAGAATATATTGATCAAAGAGGGTACCTTCGCTGCCACAAATCATCAATTTATTTTTGAATTGCAGGACTATGAGTAGAATAAATTAGCTGCCACAAGGGCTTTGAGGAAACTTTTCTCAAAGGGTGAGATCCCTTAATCTGACCTCTATCCTCCAGGGTCCTAATAAATCTTTCCAGGATTTTGTGACACACTTGTTGCAGGATAGTAGAAAAATTATAAATGATATAGAGGCTAATAAATTGATGGTTTGGCAGTTAGAATTGAGAAATGCAATTAATGATGTCAAGAGGCTTTAAGGGCCCATAAGAAATCGGCAGCACTGGCTGAGGTGATCAAAATGTGTGCCCACACTGGCCCCTTATATGGACATGGGGCTAGAAACAAGGTTACTTGTTTCAGCTGTGGTGGCAAAGGGTATTTTGCTTGAAACTGGTCTGCTGCACCTGTGAGGGCAGCACAGCCATTATTGGTTCCTCTAACAAAACCCAGCATTTGTATAAGGTGTAGATGAGGGTATCACTGGGCAAATGAGTGCAGATCTAAAACCAATGTGGGTAGTCAGCCTATGTTGTGAAACTTCCAGGGAGGCTTGCTCTAGCCCTGCCAAACAGTGGGAGCACTTTCCCTAATTCCTCCCCAACCTTACCCTCCAACGGCAAGCATGTCTCTGACCTCTGGCAAGCAACAAAAGACAGTGGAGGCTAGTACCTTAGTGTCTCCTCCAGATTTGTACTAACTCCTGAAAAAGGACTCCAAGTTATTCCTATTGGAGTCTATGGACCTTTGCCTCCTGGAACAGTGGGTCTCCTGCTAGGACAAAGCAGTTTGATTTCAAAAGGTTTCCAGGTGTTGCCTGGTTTTAATGATGCTGACTATAACAGGGAAATTAAAGTGATGATTCAATCTACTCAAAACACTGTCCATGTCATATCAAACTCTTGTATCACTCAATTAATCATTCTTCCTCTAATAAGAATTGGGGAATTTACAAATAAGGAAAGGGGATCCAAGGGTTTTGGGTCTTCTGGTATATGTAGGGTTCAGCAACAGTGGTTATGGCAATTCTCATCCTCTTGGCAAACTGCATTAGCAAATGTCCCTGATGTTACTGATTGTCATTATCCTCCAGACAAATTAATTCAATTTGCTTCCCTTACATCTTTTGGTTTTCTTTCTAAAAGACAGATCTTCATACTGGGCAATGGAAGGGACCTAGCCTACTACTCACTTGAGGTAGAAGGTATGATTGTGTTTTTCCAGAAAATGCTGAATCCCCTATCTGGGTGCCAGAGTATGCTGTCCAGTTGTATCATGATTCAAAAGCTGATGACAGGGATGCCCCAGAGACCACGCCACAGTGGATAGACAAGAGTGAGACTGGGCCTGATCTGGGACTAATTAAAGAAATTGACACAAGATACCCAGGAAATGGTAGCCAAAAATAGATCTGAGTAAGGTGATAAAGCGTATAGAGATAACTGAACTATGAGTAATGTGTAAGAAAGGGATATGACAGAAATTTATTGGTATTCTTAAGAAAATACAAAAATATAGATCAACTATAGATAACAGCTTAAGAGATCTCTGCTAATTGACTTACAACAAAATCTAAATAGTCTATTCATAGTTATAAATTTCTAAAATTATAAAAAAGATATAATTTGATCTGGTTAAAATATATTTGAGATATTTGAGTGCACTCTAATTTTGTAAGATATTTTGACTGTTTGTCAGTCTGCTTGTGTATCTGTTTGTCTGACTGTCAATCTGTAAAGTTGTGTGTTGGTTTGTCTGTTTGTCACATATATAAGCAGCTGTTTTTTATTTCAACTCAACAATTTTTTCTTTGATAGTTTTGGAACATTTGTTTTAATTAAATCTGGGTTATAGATTTTAAAATATTCATTAGCATCTGGTCAAAATAATATCAAAATGGGTTTTTTCAGAGAGCATAAAAAGTTTGCTAATGTAATTAAGGTAATCTTTTGGACTTGGAGAATTATTGGTTAGGGTTCCCTTTGGTGAATAAAGGAGCAAGTGCCTGGGAAAAAATCTCAGCCTTTGTCCATTATCAGGAAGCCCCAATGAGCTCCATAGCCTTTTGGGAGACACCCCAATAAATGATATTAAAAATATTGTGATATGTCCATGTTGGTCATCAAGAGAATTAAGTTGTCCAGACAATATGATCTCTTTAATTTAAAGATGTTCCTGTACAAAGGTTTTTATATGGCTATAATAATTGATTATTATTGTTTTGTAGTGTATTAAATGCCTGCAGATGTGCAGGTCTTCTGAAGTGTCAAATAAGTACTACTTACAGTGATAGAATTTTCTTTAAAATTCATACATCTGTCTTTAACAAAGAACTTATGTGATGTACATTGCCTTAAAAGTCAATCAATTAAGTTAAAGTTTCTTATGTGTCAGGGATTTTTTTTTAAAAAGGGGGGATACTACATCAAAGTCAAATTTTAAGTATGTTACAAAATGTCAGCATGATTGTCATTCTGTAATTTTATAAATTGTTTTATGATTTCTAATTTTCTGTATACAATATGTAACTGTTATCTGTTAATATTCTTTTCTCTTTATTTTATTTTAAAGAAGATATTACAGAATAAAACCAATCACAATAAACCAGTGTAAGAGATACAGGACTTCAAAACATTATGAAATCAACAGTAGTTACCATACTGCCTTTCGATGTCTTCAAAATAGCTGCAGATAACTTCAGACATAGTAAAAATCAAACAGAACAGAATAGAATAGAAACAATAAAAACAAAATAGTGAATGCAATAAAGGACTTCAAAACAAGCCAATAGTAAATCCAAAGTTGCTACCATAATATATCTTGCCATCCTTGAAATATCTTCTCCTACTATCAGATTTAACATAAACAAAACAAAAAAGAATAAAACTCAATCCAACAAAACAATGGAAACAGCATAGGACCTCAAAAGAAGACCATAGGAAATCAACACAATGGCTGCAGTCTGCAGAAAGAGATCCCCCCTAGGTGTTACACTGTGTACCAATATCCTCTGAACCTATAATCAGACCACTGGCCCTAGACCTGCAGTGTTAATGAAACACCAAAGCACCACAGGCATCCAATTGCCTTTCACCTCACTTTGATAGCTATCATCACACCCTGTGTTTCTCCAGATAAGCCAGTCACTTCCAGGGGAGGGGAGGGTGTTTGTACTTCTTGTTTGACAGCCTGTGCACCAGAAGGGGCTGGGGTCTGGCTATTCCCAGTCTACCCATGGCCTGCGCATAGTGCTGGTTCCCAGACAGGGCTTGTTTGCTAGTGCAGACATTGTTCTCTCTAACCCTGGTCCACAAATGGCACTGACTCCTATCTGTTAATATTCTTTAAGGATTCAAATATTAGAATATTTATGGTTGTTAGAGAATAAGGTTTTTTTTATTTAAGAAAAAATGGACACAGAAAAGAAAAATAAAAAGCAAAAGAGACAAACAATCAACAACAGCAACAAATCCAATACAATAATGTTATAGGTTCACAAATTGAGATATTGGAATTTGACAATGATTGTAATATTGCATATCGTTACCTTCAAAGGTGTTGTTTAGATTAACAGATATAGACATGTAAAATTGATCCAATCATAAGAGTATTAACTGTTCTTTTTCAATAACTAATGCATTTAGTAGCACAGTCTTTTTAACTATCTTATGTATATCTATATACAGATTTATGACTTTTTCGTTTTCCCTTCCTCATTTCCCTTTATAATACCTCTTGTTATCTTCAAAATAACTGCCTATACCATCAGGCACAATAGAATCAAACAAAATAGTACAGGATAAAACCAATGAAAAACAAAACAATGGAAGCAATACATAGTAAAACAACACTGATTACTATAATGCCTCATGTTATCTTCTAAGCAGTTGCTTGTATCATCAGTCATAATACAATCAAACAAACCAAAATAGGATAAAATCACTCAAAACAAAACAATGAAAGCAATATAGGGTTTCAAAACAAAGTGACCAGATATCAATAATGGCTAGCATAATGTGTTTTGTTATCTTTGAAATAGCTGTCTATGCCATCAAATATAATAAAATTAGGCAAACTGAAGTAGAATAAGATCAAACTAAAAGCTCAATGAAAAGAATACAGGACTCAAATCCCGATGATAGATTAGCAATGGCCACTGCCTGCCCTTTTTAGACACTTCCTCCCCTTTCATTTTTACAATATATATTGTGTATTTTGAATCCTACTAACTCCTCTAGTTTTTTGTACTAGGGAGATAGCATAATACTCACCCATGTGGCTCTGGGCCATTTTATCCATGAACATGATCTTAAGTTGCATCCATTTACCTACAAGAGTTTTGAGGTTATTTTTCTTTATAGCTGAGTAGCTTTCCATTGCATAAAAATGCCACATCTTTCTTGTCCACTATGTAGCTAATGGGCAAGCTACCGCCACTTCTTTCTGGTTCCATCACATACAGCATTGTTCTCTTCCCTTTGACTTTCAGTCTATGAACCCTGTTTCAGTTTAATGTGTTTCTTGTATAAAGCATATTGGTGGATCCTATCTCCTGATCCACTCTGCCTGAGGCTATCTACATTAATAGTTAATGCCATCATGCACTGCATCGTTCCACCATGCCACTTTCCTGCAGTTGGCTGCCCACTTTTCCACTCTACTCAATTGTCTGTCCTGCTGGGCAATATCTCTCTGCCACTGTTTCTGGAGCTGTGGTCTTTTTTATCTCTCTCTAAAATGTCCTTCAGTATTCTTCGTAGGATTGGCTTGGTGGTCATAAGGTCCTTCAGTTGTTCTTTGTCATGGAAGTACCTTGTTTCTCCATTAATTTTGAAAGATAGTTTTGCAGGGTACATCAATCTGGGTTGGAAGATGTTTTCTTTCAGGGTTGGAAATATTTCACTCCAAGCTCTTCTTGACCTGATGGTTTGTGTTGAGAAGTCTGTTGTGATTCTGATGGGTTTTCCTTCGTAGGTGATCTGTTTCTTTTCTCTCACAGCTTTTAATATTTTGTTCTTGTATTGAATTTCTGGGATCTTGATTATTACATGATTTATTTGGCTTATGGTTAGCTGGAGTTCTATATGCTTCACTTATCTGAAAGTCACTTCCTTTTCCCATGCTTAGTAAGTTTTCTGAAATTATTTCTGTAAATAGGCTTTTAATTTCATTTGTACTGATCCCTGCTTTTTCACTCACACCTTTTATTCTTAAGTTATGTTTCTTTGGGTTGTCTCGCAGCCATTGTATTGTTGCTTCCAGGTTCCTTGTTATTTTTAAGAGATCTTTCCTTTCACAATCACAAGCTACAAACCTGTCTTCAAGGTTTGAAAGTCTATCTTTAGTTTCTTTCAAGTGGTTTTGCCAACTTTCATTGGAGTTTTTGATTTCCTGGTTATCTCTTTGAATCTGTTTCATGTATTCTAAATATTTTTTGTTCAAGGTTTCCCTTGTTTTCCTATGCTCCATTTTTCATCTATGCCTCCTTTAGAGTTGCCTAGCAGTTCTTTTATTATATTTTTCATTTCTTCTTTTAATTGAGTTAGTATTTCTGTTCTAATTTCTTTTATAGCCTTTTGAAGTTGTTTCTTTACTTCAGTTGCCATCACCTCAGAAACTTCAGTTGGGGACTCCCGATCTCTTCTGTGTTTGCTTCTCCTGGACTTTCTCTGTTTGGATTGGAGGCCAGAGACTACCTTTTGCATCTTTGTCTTGACATATTCCTGGGTTCTTCTGGGCAAATGGGTACTGAGGACCCAGGCACTCCTCACGTTGGTCACAATTTCTCTGAAGTGATACTGGTTCTTCTAGCCAGTGCTGATTATGGATATCTGATGGTTGCTGCTGGGGTTGCTGTTACAGTGCTATCCACTGCCTTTTCCCAGCCCACCTTGGCTTCCTGATGGCTGGTACAGTGTGGCAGGGGTGGGGCCATCACCCACGAACCTGGGCCAGTCACCCACGGACTCTCCAACACCACCCCTGGAGAGCATGCAGAGCTGCTGTCTCCAGACTGAGCTGGTCACCCACAGGGACCCTCCGAGGTGGCCCCCAGGATGCATGTAGGGTGCAGGGCTCAGCCTGAGCAACCTCCATGGGACTGTACCCAGCTAGGAGTTCCCAGCCCAACTCCAAGATGTCTCCCAGCCAATCTCTTTCTCTGGCAGGAGGGTGAAGACCTCTGTACACTCACTGTCAGCCAGTTCAGTTCTCCAGGTCTGGCCACTGCCACTCTCCTCCAATGCTGCCTCTCTCGGCAGAGGTCTCCAGGGTCGCCACCACTGTGGCATCTTGATCGTGCATCCCCAGGTTCCACACAGTGAGTCTGGCTCCAGGCAGAGGCACCGCCAGCTACCACCTTCTTTGTTTAAGTGTTTCTTTTTACTCTTTCTGTGGGCTTCACTTCTTGCTTTAGATTCTTCCTGGGTCCAGAGGGCCCACTTTCTTCCTTCTTGTCTTCCCCATGTTGCTATATTCCAGCATCTGGATGGTATCTCTCAGGGAGGATGTTAACTCTGCTGCTTACTGTTCCACCATCTTGTTCTTCTCTCCCAGAATAAGGGTTTTAAATTATATTCTAAGGTGCTGATATTCAGATAAGATAATAATTAAGTTTATTGTGTCTGAGGAAATGTAATGTCATTAATCTTCTCTTCCAGATGTTCAGTGACTAAGGTTAGAGACCAAAAGATCAGAAAGATGAGTGGGCTAAGAGGACAGTCAATATTTTGGCTACAGCCCTCTGAAGTCAACAAGGACTCAGGATATCAGACGACCTTGCCATGATATCCTATAGCCCAATGAGTCCCCAGTCTTCTGACCAGGGAGATCGTGTGACCACAGAGGAAGGTGATCTGTGATGTCTGCTGTGTCTTGGGAGAGTCACTAGGAGAGAATAAGCTTTCACAGAAAGCCACTTGGTCAAGCAATGGCCATGACTCATCCAGAAAGCTGACACTGACAGAAACACTAAGAGGTGCCACCCACAGTTCCAGGATAATTCCTGAGGAGACTTAACTGGCCATGAGAGATAGCAAGAAATTGATTTTGAATGATACAGGGCTCACTTTAACCTGCTCTTAAACATCCAGCAGAAAAGTATAGTCATAAGAAAGAAAGCTGTCTACAGAGCCCTAAACACAGCTCCTCCAAATTCAACTGGATCAACTACAACTACAGAGAGGAGGAAGATGCTGGGAGCCACTGAGCTAGTGATAGGTCACACATGTGGAACCAAAAGCACAAGTTCCTAAATAGGAGTGACCCAAAACCAAGGGGCATAAGAAGCGAGCTAGTTGGGCAAAGGGGCATGGAATGACAAGTGTATAAATAAACGCATAGTGGTGGTTGAACTGTCTCTTCCTCAATCTAGAGAAAATCTCCACCTGACTCCAGCTTTCTGTCCCTATCTTTCATTTTTGTCATCCACTCATCATTCTTCCCCCTGGGAATTTAGAGAGCTTTCGCAGACACTGACAAGTTGAATTTGCTAATTTGTTACTATTGTATGTGTCTATTTCTGTGGTCTTGATACTGATCTGTATTTGTCTATACTCTTGCCAATAGCACGCTGTCTTTACTATTTATGGTCTTATGGTAAGTTTTGAAGGTAGGCAAGTCATTTATCTCACTATATTTTTCTTCTTCAGCATTATATTGCTGGCCTACAATCTGTCTTTTCATAAGCATTCCAGAAATAGTTTCTTGATATCAACAAAATAATTTGTAGAAAATTTAAAATTTGCTGAATCAAATTATATTAAGGTGAGTCTAGTATGAAGATGTGGCAGCATAAAGATGTCAAATATGTTCAAGACTATAGGATATTTCTCTATTGATTTGGATTTTTTTACTTATTTCAAGTTTGTAGTTTCCTTACATCAATTTTGTATATATTTTGTTAAATTTATTCATAAATACTTTATACTTGTTTTGTTTATAATTTTTCATTTGCTTTCAACTTCAAATTCTAGTGACTGTGGTTTATGAGTAATGCCTTTGTATATTAGCCTAGTGTCTTATAAACTTGCAGGAATAATTTATTAATTCCAGGAGAGTTTTGCTATTGTTCATTTGGGAGGTTTTCAGTATATAGTTAATCATGTCATTTACAAGCAGAAACTGTTTTATTTCTTTCTTTTAATACCCATTCTTTACTTATTCTTTGCTAGGATTTTGGTACACTGTTGAACAGCTCTGATGAAATGGATATTCTTGCTTGTTTCTGATCATAGGGAAACAATATATAGTTTTCACCATTACCTCTGAATTTGGCTCTAAGATTTTTAGAGATGTTCTTTATAAACTTGGAGAAATTTCTATTCTAATATGGCCGAGAGTTATAATTTGCACTTAAATATTGTCGTGTTTTTTTTGTATTGATTCAGAAGATTGTATGAATTAGCATTAGCCTGTTGATATGATAAATCATATTAATCGATTTTTGTTGAGTGCCAGTATCATAGTTGAAATAAATCTCATGTGTTTCTGGTATCTAATTACCAGATTTGATTTGCTAATCTTTGGTTTAGATTTTACATCTATATTCATGCAGACCAAAAGATCTACATAAACTCAATGATTCATAGAACTTACAAAGTACTGTCCATTTTGAGTTTTTAGAACACTGATTACATATTGGATGGGAAACCAGACTAATGCAATATTCTCTTGTACTTGCAATTGAATTCTTTACCTTGGTAAATGTTGGGCCTTGTAAGATCTTAAATATCAACCTATATCTCCCCTGTTGTAAAGCATCATCGAGGCAAACGTCAACTACAGGTGAGTAAGACTGTAAGAGTTTATACACATTAAAGTGTGAGGAAAACAAGCCATGTGCTGCTACTGCCAAAAGTTTCACTAGTGATTTATAAGAATTATTGATACAAGCTCCTGTGTGTACAGGTATTAGAATAAATATTTAAAAAGAAATTCTCATTGTTTTATTATTTAAAATAATGATCATTTTCTTCTATTATGTTAAATGTTAAATTATTACTTTTTGTGACAAATATTAATAAAGGTGACCTGGTAGTACCACAAAGGAAGTAGAGTTCAACATAGAGTACTTAAATTTCTAGGAAGTAGTACATTACTGCATTGATTTCTGTGAAAAAGCATAGAATTCTTTCACAGTAACGGATTAGTAGAAACCTTTTTTATGCTAGAAAGAAGCAAACCATTAAGACAAACATTTTGATTATATATTTTGAACTTTTTTAAAAAATGATAATAATTGAAAAATCAGAATACATCCCCAAACGAGTTAGAAATTATATAAAATACTTAAATGACCATTGAGAAACTGGACAGCATATGAAAAAGCTTAAAATGGATGGCATTAGAGTAATTACATCTCTAGGCCACATTTCAGAGGTTTTACAAATTCCTCTGCAGGACAAAAATTACAAATTAATATATGTACTTATATCATGAATTAATCCTATGTTAAACTATATTATAACTCTTTTCACTATTTACTATACAGTCTACTTTGTAGTCTTATTTTACATGGTTAAAAATTCTTCTGTTTGAATGCTACATAGATTTGATGAGACTATGAATTAATTAGTTTAGTACTTTTTCTTTTCCCTTCCTTCTCTTTCTCCTCCCCCTCCCTTCTTTCTCTTTCCATTTGAACATGTTCTTCCTATTTCCCAATGTCTATCCTACATTATGCTCCTTATTTGCCCTTTGAATTTCTCACACAAGAATAACAATAAAATATTTAAACTTCTGTGTCTGATTTATTTCACTTAATATTGTGAACTCATAGGTACATACATTTTCCTACAGATGATGCAAGACTATCCTTTATAGTAGGGCAGTATTCCATTGTATATAAATAAATTTTCTTTATCCATTGGTCTACTGATGGAGATGCGGGCTGTTTCCAAGATTTAGCAATTACAAATTGGGCTGCTATAAATATGGGTATGCATATATCACTATGATATGATCCTTTTATTACAAATTTTAATGGTATTTCTTTGATATACACAATGCTTACATTCATCAAAAAGAATTTTTATCTGTACATAACATATCTTGATTCTTTTTTTTCTACATTTTCCACCCCTCCCTTCAATTATCCCTCTTCTATTTACAAAACTTTGTATTTTCTCTTCTATTTTCTTTTCTTATCCTTTTTCCTTACATCCTCTGTCCCCTATTCACCTTCCCATTTGAATACTTTTCTCTTCTATTTTCTTTTCTTATCCTTTTTCCTTACATCCCCTGTCCCCTATTCACCTTCCCATTTGAATACTTTTTCCCACTTCACAATATCTATTATGCATACATCTTGATCCTTATTTATCAGTTTGTTTTCACACACCAAAGAAATGTGTTATTTGAACACGTGTGTTCAATTTATTTCCCTTACCAGTATATTCTCATATCCATTTATTTCTCCAATTTATCCTTTTTTTGGCTGAGTAGTACTCCATCATATATTAAAAATAGACTCACCTGTTCTTCATTCTTCTATTGATGAGCATTTGGGCTGTTTCCAAGATTTAGTGATTACCGATTGTGCTGCCACAATATGATGTGCTTATATCACTGCGGTATGATACTTTTAATTCTTTTGAGAAGCTACCAAAAAGGGAAGTATTTAGTCAAATGAAATCTCTAACTTTAGTTTTTTGAGAAATCTCCGTACTTATTTCCATATTGGTTGTACCATTTTACACTCCCATCAACAGTGGAAATGAGTTTCCTTTTCCCCACAACTTTGCCAGTATTTGTTGATTGATTTCTTGATGATAGTCATTCTTCCTGGAATGAGATAGAATTTTAGTGTTGCTTTAATCTGCATTTTTTCCTATGACCAGTGATGTTGAATATGTTTTCAAATATTTATATGCTGTTATTACTTTTTTATATAAGAAGTATCTATTTGTTTCAGATTCTCATTTTTTGATTGGATCCTTAAACAATCTTGTTTATATATGTATGTATGTATTTATTTACTGAGACCTTTATATATTCTAGATGTGAGTCTCTTGTCTGAGGAATAGCTGGTAAATTTTTTTACCATTTTGTGGGCTGTCTCTTCTTGATGATTTCTTTTGCTGTGCAAATGTGATTTTTTATTATGAAGAGATCCTATTGTTGACACTTCGTAATAGTTCCTATGTGATCCAGGCTTTGCTCATAATGTCTTTGACACACATGTGCTTTCAAGTGTTTCACCTCTTCTATCTCCTAGCAAATTAAGTGTTTCTTTTTTAAAAATATTTAGATCTTTGATTTATTTTGATTTTAGTTTAGTGCATGGTGAGAGATATTAGAATATGTTGAATCTTTGATATGAAGATTTTTCTAGCACCATTTACTAAAGAGGCTTTTTTTTTTTTGGCCAGGGAAGGTTTTTGGCCCCTTTGTCAAAGAATGGACTTGCAGCTGTTTGCATCTTCTGTTCTATTGATCACCAGGTCTACTTTTTTGCCTGTACCATCCTTTTTATTTTTTTTAATCATGTTAGCTTTGTAGCATACTTCATAGATTGTGACTCACAGTGCCTTGCATTTGTTGCCCAGAATTGCTTTTCCTTTTCTAGGTCTCTTCTAGTTCCAGATGAATTTTATTTTGTTTTGACTTGTTCTCTGAGGTATTTTGTTCTCTGTTAGCATTTTGAGTGGAATTTCATTAAATCTGCATATAACAGTTTGGTAGTATTTTGTATCTGTATTCATCAAGGAAATTTATCTGTAGTCCTCTTTATGGATAGGATCCTTTTCTGGTTTTGTTACCAGCATAATATTTTCTTTCAAGAATGACTTTGGGAGTATCATCTCCCCTTAAATTTCATTAAAGACTTTAAGGAATAGTGGAATTAGATCTTCTCTAAAATTTTTGTAGAATTCAGTTGTGAATCCATCTTTGTTGTAATTTATTTTCATTAGTGGTTAATTTTCACTGATAGACATTGGATAATTTAAAGTTTTGTTTTTCTTGATCCATCTTTTGAGCAATTTGTCAATTTCTTTTGAGTTTTCCAACTTGTTAGGTATTGATATTTTTCTGGAATTCTGGTGGAACCACTGTGATTTTGCTCATTTCATTCCAAATTGCATGTATTTGGGACTCCCTCTCTTTCTTTCTTTTCTTCTTTTTGATAAGGTTAGCTAAAGATTTGTCTATTTTTATTTAATCTTTTTAATAATAAAATCTTTGATTAATTGATTTATTGTATTTCTTCCTTAGTCTCCATTGCATAATTTTTCTTCTGATCTTTATAATTTTCTCATGTATGCTTTAACTAACTTTTTTTCCATAAGGTTGAGGTTCACCTTTATGTTATATAGTGCAGCTTGCTCTTTTTTTTCTGGTTTGGGAATATGTATATGTCTCTCTCAAAGGACTGCTTACATTGTATCCCTTAATTTCCAGTAGGCAGTATTGGAAGTACTGTTTAATTGTAGCAACCAATTTCTTCTACATTTTATCTGTGACCCTTTGGTTGTTCTGGAGGGCGTTACTTAATTTCTATGTGTTTATGTAGTTTTTGTGGCTTCTTTTTCCATTGATTTCCCATTTCATTGCATTATGGTCTGATAATATGAATGGAATAATTTTAATTCCTTTGCACTTACTTAAGCATGCTGTGTGAGATAGTATGTGGTCTATTTTGCAGACAGTCTCATGTATTGCTGAGAAGAGTATGTGTTCTGGTTGTTGGGTGGAACACTCTATGAATATCTACTAACTCTACTTGTTTAAAAGATTAATTTCCCTGCCTATTTCTGGGTTCCTGTCACAAGAAGTATCATCCTTTTACTTTCAGTCTATGAATTACTTTTTGAGTTAAATGTATTTTTTATATGAAACATATTGTGAGATCTTGTTTCTTGATACATTGTATTAATGTGTTTCTTTTGATTGGTAAATCAAGGCCATTCTCATGGATGGGTCTAACTAATGTGTATTGATCTATCCTGGTCATATTATTTTCCTTTGTTTATTCTCTTTATTTCCTTTAAATGCTTGTTTTTCTTGGTGGATTTATTCTATTGGAATTCATAGAACTGTTACCTTTTTCAGGAATATACATCAGAACTTCTTGATTTGCTGATTTAGTGGTCCTCAATTTTAGCAGGTGCTATTTTTCATTGAAGTACCTTATTTCTCCATGAATTTTTAAAAATAATTTTGGGGATTACATCAGTCTGTGCTGGAGTTTGTTTTTGATTAGGACTTGAACTGTCTAATTTCAAGGTCTTCTTGACTTAAGTGTTTTGAGAAGTCTGCTCTGATGACTTTTGCTTTGTAGATGATTTTTTTAACCTCTATCAGGTTTTAGTTTGTTTTTCTATTGTTGAATTTTGGGAATCTTCACTATTATATGAATTGTTGAAGTTTTTTTTTTCTAATCATCACTATTTTGAATCCTATACAATTCATTTATCTGTATCTCAACCTGTTTGTTCTTTTTTCTATTCTTGGAAAATTTTCTGCTATTACTTTAGTGAACATACTATTTTTCATTCTTTTTGCTACCTTTTGATTTTTCATTGATTCAAATGTATCTTATATTAGTCTTTTTTACAACATCTAACTGATGTTGGATTGATTTTTCATGGTCCTTTGCTATTTTTTAGAGGTTTTCTTTTGATGAGCACCAAACACAGCCCTGTTTTCCAGATCTGTTATTTTATCTTCACACTGAATGACTGTGCTTTTTATATTCTCAGTCAAATTTTTAATCTCCTGGATTTCCATTTTTATTTATTTTATGGTACCCAGTTCTTTCCTATGTTTGGTATTCATGGTTTCCATGTCTTTGCTAAGATCCTCTATATTTATTTCATCTGTATCTACTCTAGATTCACTGAACATTTCCTTCACTATGGTCATCATCTCTTTAATTTTTCCTGTTTTGATTTTGTCAGAAGATCAGTTCATCTGCTTTGTTACTTTTGCTGCTACAATTTCATAGAAGTCACTTGTGTGTGCTTTGATTTCTCCCACCTCAATGTCTCCTTCATTTGCTTTAGGTGAATTGGGTTTTATGGGTCATAATTTGCTTTGGTGTTTTCTTTTACTTTACTTTTCTTTCTTTTTTTTCTTTTTTTTTTTTTTTTTTTTTTTTTTTTTTTTTTTTTTTTTTTTTTTTTTTTTTTTTTTTTTTTTTTTTGCCAAATATTTACTGTGTTGAGGTTTGTGAATGGCTTCAGTAGGTAGTTGTTTTTTACCAGTATCGAGAACTTTTTAGGAAATGATTTTCAGAGATGTCTTGTTCATATAGCTGGCTTTTGACTTTTGAGTCTGTCCCAGGATCCTGCCTCTTCGATTTATTACATATGAAAAGTTGTTGCCTGCTTGGCCTAGCATCCAGTTCTTTGGTATTGGACCACAATATTGTTTATAATTCCAGACAATCTAGGTATTGGCATGCAAGAAAGATGAATTGATTAAAACAACTATGCCATCTTTTCTAAAACAGTACAATTAGTAATGACAACAGGATCAAGCACAGACTGAAAAATGACAAATTGTGATTGCTTTGAATTTGCAGCCTTTTACCATAAATTCAATATTACATAACAAAATGTAACACAAATCAGAAAATTATATACTGTACATATTCACACAGTAGAGTGATTTTTATCCTGAGGGGATAAAATTTAAAAGAGATAAGAATAAAAAATAGAAATAAAAGAAGAGAAAAAGATTGTAAGGAAGGCCGAAGGACAAAGGAAGAGTACCAAAACCTCAAGACATTGGTGGACAGGAGGAAAATAAAAAAAAAAAAGCTAAAACAAACCAACAAAATAACTAATCTAAACTAAGTTGAAAACAATACTCACAGCATGGAAAAAACAAAAACAAATAATAAAATAGTGAAAACTAAACCAAGCAAACAAACAAACAACTGGAAAGAAATTTTTAAAAAATGTTTCTCTCTTGTTTCAAGCCTGTAGTTATCTTCTTGGGTCTGTTTTTGTGTGGGTGTCCTATTTATGGTAAGCCCCTTCTCTGACTGGTAGACAAAAGAGACAGAGCCCAGATCCACGCTGAATAATTCCAGCAAGCCTGCAGTAGAACTGGGGTGGGGTGCTGGATAATCCTAGCAAATTTGCAGTAAGATTAGGGCTGGGCATCACTTTAAAATCCACAGAAGTTCAGGCTGATCTTGGACTTTGCTTGTGGTGTTGGGACCTGAGTCCTTTGAGTTAAAATACCATAGGTGTCTCTTGCTGGCCTGAACACTGCTTCGTGCCCTGGATGTCTCCCATGGTTGTCTCTCACTCAGTACCTGTGGGTTTTAACACTGGGAGTCTGAGATGAAGTCAACCCACAGTTGCTCTCATTCCTGGGGTCAGTTGTCCCCACCCTAAAATGGCATCTGACCAAGCACCATTTCCAGGGCACATTGCAGTCACTAGGACTGAGTCACTTACTAGCTTTGTATCACACAGTACACTCTGCTCTGTTCCACTGGTGTGTTTCTCCCTGAAGACCTTAGCAGTCACCTGCTGTCACTCTGTCTCTGTAGATTCCATCTTCCTTTTTCACACAAGCAAGGAACCAGGGAGAAAGTGCAGACAGTCCCTTTCTTATCCGTGTGAATGTCTGTGTCCTCACTTTCTCTGTGGTCTCCAATTTTCCCTTCAGATCCTTTCTGGCCCAGGAATCCACTTCCCTCCTTTTCTTTTCTTTTTTTTCCCTCAAATTGTTATTTTCCGTTGTATGAATTCTAAACATTGGTGAGGTTGATTTCTGGCTGCTTGTCACTCTGCCATCTTCCCCAAAGAAATATTTTGGATTTATCATTCTAGCAATCCAATCCAAGGTCTCATTACACTAGGCAAACTTTCTAACACTGAGATACAACTCCAACCCCAAGAATTATTTTATAATCTATTGAAATGTATGTTTTCTTTCTTCTAAAATACTTCTATATGCATGTACATTTATATGAACTTATTATAAATGTTTATTCAGGACATTAGGATAATTTCCTCCTAGTAATTATAGACAGGCAGTTGCTGAAGCCAGACTTTTCCCTCAGAGGATGTGACCTCTATTTTTTAATGAGAAAAAAATAGAAATAAAAATAAAATAAAGTTTTGAATCAGGCTAACAGGAGAGCAGCAATAATTAATACATTGTGTATTATTATCTTCATGGTAGTTACTCAGAGTACAAAGCATAGACATGAATTAGTGTACAAACAATATTAGTACAAACCTTTCTTTTCAATGAACTAAGAGGAACTAGCTTTATAAATATCTTAGCTATCTTGTTATATATATATATATATTCTTTTCTCTTCCTTCCTTCTGCCTTTTCCCCATCAGTTTCTCTTTTCTTTTGAGTAGTTTCTTTCCAATTCACAATATCTGTTGTATATTTTGGACTTTTTTAGCTCTTTCAGCTTCTTACACTACTAAGACAATATGATGTTTACATATGTGAGTCTGATTTATTTCACTTATGAGTATGGTCTCAAGTTGCATCCATTTACCTGTAAAACTCTCAGGTTTATCATTCTTTATGTCTGAGTAGTACTCCATTATATATATATATATATATATATATATATATATATATATATATAAAAGAAACACATCTTTTTTACTCATTCCTCAGTTCATGGGCATTTAGGTTGTTTCCAAGATTCAGTTATAATAAACTGTGCTGCTATAAATATAGGTGCACATATATCACTGTGGTATGTTGTTTTTAATTTTTCTGGGAAGATACCCAGAATGGGAATATCTAGGTCTAATGGACCTCTAATCTTAACTTTTTAAGAAATCTCCACACTGATTTCCACAGTTGTTGTACCAGTCTATACTCCTACAAATAGCCTCACCAGCATTTGCTTGAATTCTTGATGGTAACCATTCTTTCTGGAGTAAGATGAAATCTCATTGTTGTTTTAATTTGCATTTCTTAAATGACCGATAACGTTGAACATTTTTTTAAAATCATTTATATTTCTTTATATGAGAAGTGTGTATTCATTGCAGATATCCACTTTTGAATTGAGTCTTTGAATTTGCGGGGCCTGACATTTTTCAATTCCTTATATGTTCTAGACATAAATCTTTTGTCTGAGGGAAAACTGGATATTATTTTTCCCACTATATTTTTTGATTTCTTTTGTCATGTAAAAGCTTTTTCATAAGGCAAGATCCCATCTGTTGATTCTTTGAAGTATATCCTGTGTGGTCTGGATTTTGTTCATGGACTCTTAAGGATAATTTTGATCTAAATGCTAGAAATACAATATATTCTCTACCTAATGTAAAGCACAACCTTCATGTAAACTATAATCTGAGACTGTCAGCACTTATTATTAACAAGAAATTTTCTTTAGCCCTGCTTTGCTTTTTTTCCTTCCTACACTTTCCTTATCCTTTTGCAGAAGAGCAGCACCATCTAGATGGTTCTATGGTAAGTGACCATTTTTTTTTATAAGCAACTTCTATAAAGCATGTGAACTAACTTGCAGAGGAGTAACGTGTCAGCTTGAAAATGAAAAGCATGAGTGGGTGCCAGAGACTGCATTCCATGGGGATGTCCTGAACAAGATACACACCCTAATATAAGACCCCCTGCCCCTCATTCACCAGCATACATTCCTACTACCACGTTTCCTTGTCCCATAAAGCCCTTAGTGCCCCAAAATCTGAGAAGACAGAGCTTTGAGGATTTAACACCTCTATCTTCTTCAGGGACAAACTTGAATAAGCCTGATTCTTGTCTACTAACTCTCACCTCCCAAGAATTAGTACTCAATCCACCTGCTGCCCAAACTGTTGGATTCCATAACAATTATGCAATACCACAATGTTGTATAGATCTTAAGATCATTTTGATCATAAGACACAGCGCAACAATAGTCTGATTGATAAAAGGCACAGGTTTTTTTTATAAATTACAACACAAGGAAGGTTTCCAGGCAATGTTTCACAGAGTCTTATGCCTCAGAGCAGAATTAATGCAGACAGAACTTTAAGGACAATTCATCCATGACAAGCTAGTTTACTGAACCTAGCATGTTACTCAAAGCATGTTATTCCAAGCCAGATCACTATGGGACTCCTTGTGTATTGGTTCATTTGAATAACTTCTTGGGTCTAAGGTGCAGAAGCAGTTCCTAAGTATTTGTATCTGGAAGTAGCATTGATAAAACTAACTGCATTGCAACTCTGGAGCACAATAGAAATGCTCAGGGCTCAATAGAACTTACTGGGCTACTCAGAAAGAAAAGAATGTCCACTGACTAAGGTTTCAAATTTGTGCCAAGGCAGTTTTGTAGGATTGTGTTTATACACAATGTGTGAGAATTTTTCAAAATAACCTAAAAAGGATTTTTGTTTTCTTATATGCCCTTCCATCAATAAACATGTAAATTCAGGCATTCTAGCTCTCTTACACTGCTCCAAGCTCAGGCCTTATTTGCTTACTCTTCATTCACTCTTGATTGCTCTTCTCATAACAGGTTTCTACTCTTTGGTCATCACCCCCAGTGATACCTCCCCCTGAACTCCCTGTACATTGTTGAACTCAGCATTCAGTAACACTGGACTCATTTTCTTATTATATTGTTCTCTTAGTATTTTACTACATTTATAAGAATCCATACTATTTATATGATTTTTAGTTTTGGGTTTTGCTTTGATTATTTCATCCCTCTTTGCTTAAACACAAGCTTCATGTGTAGTGCCCTATCTTGTCATGTATGTGTGTTAAGTCTCTAGAATTACTGTGATACATACAAGGTACTTAATAAAATGCTTTCAATGTGTAAGCAAATGTTCTAATGCCAAAAATAAAATTTTAAAGAAACACCTTTGTAGCACATAATAATGTAGACATTAATTAAATATTAGTAAGCTAGAAGTATTTTCAATTTATATTTCATAATACCACTCTATTTTAATTACAATATTTATCACAGAAAATTTAATAGTTTAAAACCTGCGTTGAAAGTGATCATAGGACTCTTAAAGGAATACAAGTTTGAATGTGAGAGTACAAAAATGAGAGGCTAAATCTCTGTGTATTAGTATTGTAGGTTTTTGAATGCTTAATCACTTTATTATGACTAATTGAATACAAATTTAGAAAAACTGGAAGACTAATACAGTATATTAAATGAGCCACCACCATTGTGTTTTCATTCCTGAGGTAATGAGCACTATTAAAATATATACCAGCAAATGTATAGTTTTTGTACTATTTGATTACCATCAAAGTGCAAAAGAAGGGCAGGTTAAACTAAAATTCCTAGTCAGCACACAAAATCTAGATAGTCGTCATGTTTTGGCCTAATTCAATTATGATACAAGTCAAAAGACAAAGCTAAAATATGAATAATCCAATAGCAAACATGTACCTACAATGTCTCAATGAGTATTGCTCTTAGAAGTAAGTACTTTACAATGATGATGAATGTTGTTTAAAATTGCTGTTGAAATTATTAGTGTCTTTATTATTTATTTCCAAGAGCACCCCTAGAAGAATATTATTTTAAAATGGCCCAAGTCGAGTGTGATATTTCATGCCTGTATCCTGGCACTCAAGAGGTTGAGGCAGGAGGATCTTTGAGTTTAAGGCCAGTGTGGGCTACCCAGTGAGTTCAAAGTTAGCCTGAGCTACATAGTGACACATTTCAAAATAAACAAAATGAAAAACAAAACTGCCTGACATCCTGACATCTAATAAAATCTTTTAGTTTATATCTAATTGACTTCAGTAATTATATCTCATTAATTACAGAAATCTTAAAGTACTTTGACTTTTGCACGTAACCAAATTCAATTTAATGACCATATAGTAATCTTTACATCTTTTAGAATTACTGGTGGAAAAACTGAAAATATAGCATAAAATATAATTGAGGAGGAGAGTAAAATTTGCTACATAGGTGGTCATTCTTGTGCTTTATGATTGTCTCATGTATTAAGTTAATAAACAAAAATGGAAAGCATTTCAACAGTGTGGTTGTGGACATTGCAAACACAACCTTTAAAAAATAGTGATGCAGTTGGGGATTTAGCTGAGTAGCGTAAGCGCCTGCCTGGCAGGCATGAGGTTGTCAGTTCGATTCCCAGTACCAAAAAAACAAAAAACAAAACAAAACAAAAAACCAGTCTACCCAGATAAAACAGTGATGCAGAAAGAACAAGTATATTGGAAGACAAAGATAAGGGCAATTAATTTTACTGTTTTCTTGTTTTTCATAGAGATTTCAAAAAACACTTATCCTGATTTCTGAATAATGACAGAAACTGTCACCCTTGCTTTCCAAATCTCTGACTGTTCTATCATTTATTATAACTTTTCTGTGACGATTCAAATAATTTTGATTCTATCTTCCTCATTTACTGCATGTCAATGAACTAAAAAAAGATAAGAATATGTAATGCTATACACAAACAAAAACATTTTTCTTAATGTTTTCTTTGGGTAGATAAACCGTAAACTGGTTGCTAAATAGAAAAGTTTGTACCCTTGAAGGATGATTTCTATAGCAGATGGGGAATGTACAAACACGATGATTAAAGATCATGTACTTTTAGTAAAAATGATAACTGATGTTTATTTTTCTGGTGTGTGTGTGTGTGTGTGTGTGTGCGCATGCGCGCGCACGTGCGCACATGCGCACTTGCTGGGATTCATGGGAAAACCTCATATGCTAGAATTGCACATTACAACTGAACTATATCTCCAGCTTCTGTTACTTCACATTAGTATACATTGAATAGTTAGAGATAATTGATAATAAAGTCCAAGTTTGTTTCTTGATCTTTGTTTTTGTTTTGTTTTGTTGTTTGGTAAAGAAGTTTACCATTACTAAGATAGAAAAAGTAGTAAGAAAAAATTTCTATGGAAATAGGTGAGAAAAAAAAGAAAGTAAATATAAATGTGGTTTTGTAAAACTGAACTTGGATGTCTAGTGAATATCAGCTACACATTCTCAAAAGCAGGGTAGGATAGTTACCAAGAATATATACTTTGGAACTACACGGTTTGACTATGAAATCAATTCTCTCACTTAACAGATTTATCACCTAGGGGATATTAAATTCCTCAGTTTGGTCATCTGTAATTCAAGAATAATAACACTACTTATCTAATACTTGTAGAATTAAATGCCTTAAGATATACATAGGAATTTAGAAAATGCCTAGCATATGGTAAGCACTATATAAGTACTGGGTTCTTTTAAATATAAAAGAAAACATAATGCTAACACTAAAAGAGATGTGCATTATGCCTAGCTAAATGAGAAAATTTTGCATTTGCTTTTCAACAAGAAAATCCATATTGAAGCCTAGCATTGCATTTTCAGAGCACACAAACTTGAACATGTTTCTGAATTTTGGTTTCTTTATATATAAAGTGAGGATAATAAGAAAAGATTTCTAAGTATATCTTGAGATTTAAATAAGGGATTATATCCAAAAGGTTTAGAGTGTTGTCTGGCATAGTTTGCTATACTGGTTATCATATTGGAAAACAATGATAATAGAAACTAAAACAGAACTGTAAGGAATATCAACATTACATAGATAGATTATGCAAAGGATACTTAAAATTTGTCACCTAGAAATGAAAATATCAATAAACTATCCTTGATACTAAGAGAATCTTTTTGAAGAGAAGAAATGTACAATAAAGTGTCTTTAAAGTTACAGAAAAGTTGCAAACGAGATGAACAAAAATGTGTTCAAGTCAACAAAAACAGCTCTGGGACTATCATTAATGAAAACAAATGGAAAATCCAGATCGGGTCTAGATAAGCTATAAATCTAAGGTCAGCTTTAGGGCACAAGCGTCAATGGTCTTCAAGATGTGGGAATGAGAGAGTGGGACACTTGACCTGGATTCCACATTGTATACCTTTCTCACCAGGATCCAGCTAGTGACCCCTTTTCTAGTACATGAATGACAGTGATAAAGTACTGATAAATCATTCAGAAAACTGTAAAAGTAGCCATTTACCAAAAATTAAGTAGAAATATTTCAATATGTTATAAAATGTCCACATTATTGATTGCATTGTAGTGACGTGTATACGAAGATCTCACTAATTAGAACACAACATGATTCCTAGGATAAACTTGGTTACACCAATTGTTCTAAACTCTGTTGCTAGTATATATATTATTTACTAAATACTAAATATACATCCATGCATTTAGTGTTCCAAATTATCCTTGGTTTTTCTTCTTGAGCAAATTGAGTGAACTTGTTTTTAATGTTTTTATCTTTAACTTTCTAAGATGAATTATAAAGAGATACAAATAATCCTGATTTATTCCATTCTTAAATTCTTTCCCATTATCTACTTCCCTTGATATCAATCAATATAGGTTAATGTAGTAATGTAAAATAAAAAATAAGTAACCTCATACTTTAATATTTGGATGTATAAGGTGCCAATGTCTGTAAATATTGATTTTTAAATGAGAAGATGCAGCTTTTAAAATTCCATACACAGTGTGCATATTTAATTGTCCTTATTCATTTATCTCTTTTTTACTTTATTATGAAAATATCATTATTTTCTACATTTCATAGTCAGAATCTGAAAGTAAACCTTGTCTTCCCCTGCCCATCCTCTATCTATTTCAGAGGCAGAGTATATAAGAAAAGAAATTTTATAATGGGAGGGATTTACTTTGTAATGGAAGTATTTATTTTCTAAATAGTTTAATCAAGTTAACACGAATGAAAAATAAAAATTTAGAAGATAATTCTTGTCTAAAATTACAGCAGTTATAATAACACTCTATCCAGGGTGTGCTCAGAGACACATAGAGAAGTGCAATCACATCTTTGTTTCTATGAAAATAATACCCAATCAGAAGAAATCAGCCTTGAAAATCAGAGTTCAAAACTACCAGCCCTAGCTAGTGTATCCCATGTGTATACATGTAAATACATGAAACAGATATCTACATATAATATTTACATCAATTTTATAATTTTAAAGTATTTTCTAGAGATGTTCTTTTTTCTAGTCTTAAACCAACAAAAGGTAAAGTTCAAATTAATTACACAATAAGGTAATAGAAATTTGAGTTAATGTGTGTCACTTGTAATGAGCACTATTGTAAAAGTTTGATTTTGTGATTTTAATTTTTCAAATACTTACTCAATGCATTCTATACCCCATATAATTACCGATTTCTTTTGAGTTCCATTCATCTCTTTTTCTGTTCTCTTTTCTTCCCCTCTCCTCTCCTCTGCTCTCCAGAGCCTCCTCTTCTCTCTTCTCTTCTCTTCTCTTCTCTTCTCTTCTCTTCTCTTCTCTTCTCTTCTCATTTTCTCTCCTCTCCTCTCTCTCTCTCTCTCTTCTCTCTCTATCTCTCCCTGTCTCTCTTTCCCTGTGTCTCTCTTTCTCTCTATGTCTTTCAAGTTCACTTTATTTTCTTTACTTATCTCCCTGCTTCAATCTCTCTTCTGCAAGCATGCTGTAAACAGTCTTTTGGGTGATGATGAATTGAGGAATTAAAAAAAGTATGATTTAGGCACATTAATATTTACATCAGCAAAGCACTAAAACAATATATGGGAAAGAGATCAGTGCCACCAAGGGGATAGCAGCAAGGGTTAGAGTCTTCAAATAGGGTATCAAAGAAAGCCAGGTACCTAAGGCAAGAGCAAAAGACAAAGTCTGAGAGGAGATGGTAAATGAAAAGAGAAACTTGCTGGACCAAAATCTAATCCTAGAGTGGAGGTTGCTGAAAGGTAATTTGATCATTCCTGGATCGTATCACCCTACATGCCACCCTAGGCCTTGTGATCGCCTCATCTTGGGAGAAAAATTTAGACCGAGAGAAGGAAACACCTCTTCGGTGATAGTATAGCAGTGAAACAGACTCACAATGACTCTAACTTCCTTGCTGGGAAGAGAATCACAGGAAGTGAAATATACGCAACTCAGGATTTCAGAGAAACCACAAACCAGAGAATGGTGTAGAAGGTAACAATAGTGTACACTTGGGTATTGAAAACAATAGCATTTCTGTGGCATCCTGAACCTGAGAGTCGAAAGATTGTGGAGAAAGAGAATGACCACTTCACACAGACAAAAATGAGTCACCCATCCTCTGATGTAGAGTGGGAATGGTGAACTTGTGGTATATCTGGTGCACTATCCACACTTGTGCAGGCTCCCATGTAGGAACCCTCAGCTCCCCGCTTGCTGGTGATTATAGGGAGCTAGGAGACACAGGACTACTCTAAAGTATGGGATCAAAAATTGAAGCTTTTACGACAATGAATGTGTTAGGTCCCTTAGACAAAGAACAGAGATGAGGCCCGTGGTCAGAGGGTTTTGGCAGTGCACTGGGCAAAAGCCTTCCAGAGACCTAGGGAAGCACTGAACCTTAAGCAGAGAGAGGTTGAATACCATTAGCACGGATTAGTGCATAGAGCAGATCCCACTTTTGGGGAGCTGAGAATGGCATCCATGAAGATATGGAGGAGGTGATTTTGTGGAACAAGAACAAAGTGGTTACTCACTTACTGTTTTCCCAAACACGACCAAGACCTGGGACAGTGTGAGGTCCTTCACACTGCCTACCATATTGTACTGACAAAGGCTGCCCCAAACTCCCTGGGCTGGGTGGAGTGGAGCTCTTGAGAGAGACAGAGGACAGCAGGCAGAGGGAAAGAGAACAGCACCTGAATCAGAGGACTCCTGTCACTATATTAGGTAAGGAAAGTCAATAGATGGAAGATATAGAAGCATGGAGACAACTTCAAAATTTATCTGGCAGGAATGTGAGGTCCATGGTAGAATTTTTTAGAGAATTATGTATTGGAAAAACCACCATATTTGCTTCTTCATACATTGAGGCATTTGGATGTTGGGTCAGTGATGGAAACCTTCAGTGAGCCATAGCCAGAGCACATTTTGCAGTCCCTAGATGGTAAGAACGGATTGACAGGCCCCATCACTTCCAGAAAGGAAACAGCAATTGACAAGGGAAATGTTCGGCTGCCTAAAATAAGACTGTGTAAATGGATCTGTATGGGCACCCTGGGTTAATTCTAAGTAACTGTGTGAAAATTTGTTTCCTTGGTTATTTGTTGTGGCATTTTTATGGGTTGTTTTTCTTGATTCTTTATTAGTACTAATTTTTTTATTTTCTTTACTTTTTAAAATTTCCCCTTTGAACTGCTGTTCTTTTGATTTGTTTTCTCCTTTATTATTTGATTTTTTTCTGTTCTATTATTTTTCTTCTGTTTTCCTCCTTTATTTTTTATCTCATTGTCCACTCTCCTCCTCTCTAACTTTCAAGGGAATATATACTATCTAAATGTAGTTATATACACTATTATATGTATTTACATATACATGCTAGTATTTATATATACATATATGTATTTATATATCAGACACCTTATAGTGCAAAAAAATAATAATTAAGTAGTACTATAGTAGTAACATTTAAATGCATGTCAGGGTATCCACTAATAAAAATGTGCTTAGAAGAAATAAAAGTAGCAATAAATATATTAATATGTTCTAACAATCTCACAAAATTCCTAAACACCTACTTATACTACCTTCTGCATCTTTCCTTCTACTTCCATGGATATCCTCTCAAGCCCACTCAAAACCAGCCCTTCACTTCAGCTATTAAAATAATTTCAACAGACAGGGATGGTTATGTACACCTATAATCTCAGTACTTGGGAGGCTGAAGCAGGAGCATTATCACAAGTAATCAAGGCCAGCAAGAGCTACGTAGTGAATTCAAGTCCAGCCTGAACTTCATATTGAGACACTATTTCAAAAAACAAAAACAAAATCATGATTTAAAGAGTTCAACATCCTATTTTTCACCCATTGAGCTTTCTACTTCCTTTCTCTCTTCTTACTGACTTTTTCACCTTACTTCCCTTTATTCTTTTATCTCTAATGCCCTCCTAGTTTTGGGATAACCAAAAATAGGAATGTAACATAGTCTGTAAAGGTTATTGATAAAACAGTTAAATTATCAAACTGAGTTTTAGTGGTCATGATTAATATATGATTGGCTCTATTGATACTGATGACCAGTAGAAATTTTTTCTTTAAAATACAATGACTGAGTTCAACCTGATAAAATTCAATTAAATACGTGAAGTAGTGGACAATCTTACTTGGTAAAGAAAGCCCAGATGATACCACTGGGAAAATAACATAGTGAAAGAAACCTTCACATCTATGATAAAGCCTAATGAGTCTATAAAATTAATGTTGTCAATAGAAACAATAAAGTCAATAGAGTCTACTGTATTTCATCTTAGCTCTAACACACAGGCACAAAGACACACATGCACATACATACATGCTTAAAAAAAAAAAAGCAATGAAACACTTCTAGAGATTCCCAGTTCTCCCAAAGCAGATGCAAAGAGCATAAATGGGGAGGAAATCAACACCAAACAGCAAAGCTGATAAAATGATTAAAGAGGACACAAAGAGACTCAGCAAGAAGGAAAATGACATAGCCAATAGATACAAAATTAACAATGGTCTAATGTGATTGAAAAGGAATCAAAAAATTAGAAAAACTGATCAAAACCACTTAAAATATAAATGGCAAATTTACCAAAGAAGCAGATTTCATGAAAAGGCACCAAACAAATTACCCAGAGATAAGGGATTCCATTAAATACATTAAAAGTGGAAATGATAAGTTAGGAAAGCATTTCAGACTTTGAGAACAAAATGAGGACACAAGGCCATAACAGTACTCAGAGATACCTTAAAACTTACAAAGCATCAAGAAAAATTCATCCAAAAAATTCATTCATACTTAGTGGGTCACAGAAGAAACCAAGGAAGAAATTAGTCAAGCTACTAAGATGCTAAGAAGAACAAACTAAAGTGAACTGGAGATAGAAAATAGAGAGTAGCACACAAGAATTTTTTTTAATTGTTTACAGAAGTCATAGAAGAAGACTTTCAAAGTATGTTGAAACAACTCAGCATGTACATGTGTGAGTCTTACAGAATTCCAAATAATTATGAGGAAAAAATCTCCCTCTGACACATATACACAAACACACAAATGCAAAACAAGTAAAGAATTTCAAAAGCTGTCAGAGTAAAGTAAAATATCTATAAATATAAACCCATTAGGATTACAACAGACTTTTCAAAACAAATTTTAAATACCAGGAGATCCTGAAGTAAACTATTTCAAACTCTAAAAGAAAACAACTTTCAACCCAGATTAATATATCCTGCAAACCAATTTTTCAAAATCAGTGGAGAAATAAAGATATTCCATGGCAAAGAACACCTACAATTTCTAACCACTAAATAAGCACTTCAAAAAGTACTCAAAAATATCCTAGACAAAGGCAACAAACCCAACAAGGCCCAAAAGTCTAGTGGAATGAATATATCAGAAGGGTGAATAGTTTTAAAAAAGCAAAAGACAGAAGTAAATACCTAAATATAATTTTAAAAAATAAGTCAATAACTTTCAGTAAAACCTGCAATGTAAATGGTCCCAACTTCCTAATTAAAAGAAACATATTGGTAGACTGGAAGAAAAATCAAAACTCAACAAAATGCTTCATACAAGAGACACATCTAACACAAAATGAAATTTATAAA
This sequence comes from Dasyprocta punctata, assembly GCA_004363535.1. Lineage (NCBI taxonomy): Eukaryota > Metazoa > Chordata > Mammalia > Rodentia > Dasyproctidae > Dasyprocta > Dasyprocta punctata. The sequence goes on from RJWM01007426.1 coordinate 64,636, forward strand.
TTAAAAATTGAAAATATTATATAAACAAGAATAACAAAAAAAGAGCAGGGGTAGCAACCTTATTCTCAAAGTAGACTTAAAGCTAAAACTAGCCAGAAGATGCAAATATAGTCATATTAATTTAGGGAACAATTTAGTAGGAAGAAATAACAACTGCAAATATATATTCATCAAACACCAGTGTGCCCAACTTCATAAAAAACACTATTGGACATAAAAAGGCACATAAACACCAACACAGTCATAGTCAGACCTCAATATTTCACTTTCAGAAACAAGCTTATTAACTAAAAAAAAAAATCAACAAAGAGTTAAACCACATCATTGAACAAATGAATTTAGCAGCTGTACACTGAGGTTTCTATGATACTGCAATATAACATGCATTCTTTTCAGCAGCACATGAAACTTTCTCCCAAATGAACTATATTCTAAGTGATAAACACTGCTTAAATAAACACAAAAGAATCAGAATTTTTCCATATAATCTTTCTGGTCATAGTACACTAAAATCAGAAATCAATCACAAAGAAACTATGGAAATTTTACATGACATTAAATAACACTAACCTGCATTAGGAGCCACTGAAACTAAAAATTGAACACACATGCAGGACTGTGGCATGGCTGGGGCATGGCCAACTGCAGAAGGGAGATGCCTCAAAGGGCAAGACAAGATCACAATAGACACCTGACTCCAACTCCAGTTAACTAAATAAGGACTGTAGCTGCAAGCATTTCACTCCCATAGTGAAATGCAACATGGAGATCTTCTTCTAAAATACTTCTAAATTAACATAATCTGTTACTTGGAAAAGTCCTTGAAGCACTCCCAAGGTCTGCTCAGTTTCCTGTGTTTTCCACTCTAACCCCTTCCTTGTTTGAAAACTAAGTAAATATGAGCCACCCAGAGACATTCCTTGTTTTAACCCCCAGAGTCAAGAACTCTGCAGAGGGTTTTTATCCTACCAGAGTCCTTAAATCATATCACTTGTCTCATTTATTTAAAACTTCACCATACACTCGTTTTGGAGACTGGGGATCTTGGCTAGGTCCCTGATAATCTGCATAGTTAATGCCTCATAGAAGAAATCAGAGAAGAAATAAAATTCCTAGACTCAAAAAATAATAGCAGTATGACATGTTAGAACCTATGGAACATAATGAAAACAGTCCTGAGATGAAGTTTATTGCTATGAATGTTCACATTGTAAGAATAAAGAAATCCCAAATTAAAAAACAAAACTGGTGTTATGCCTCACAGATCTGAAAAAATATAAACTGTCTGAACTCAAACTTGGTACATTGAAGGAAATTATAAAAATCAGAGTGAAAATTAATGAAATTGAGATTGCAATAGCAATAAAAAGAACTAATGAATCAAAGAATTGAATCTTTAAAAGAATAAATAAAATAGACAAACCTTTAGCCACATTTATCAAAAAGAATAAAAGACATATCAATGAAATTAGAAATGAAAAAAGTAAAATGACAAGGCTCTGATAAAATCCAGATGATCAATAGCAATTACTATTAATGATTATGTACCATCAAATTGAAAAATGTAGAAGAAATGGACAGATTCCTAAACACATATGAATTATCAAAATGAAAAAAGAAAAGACATAGAAACCCTGAATTATCCAATAACCAGAAATAAAATTTGGATGGCATAAAAAAAAATCAAATGAGAAAAATCCAGAACCTGAATGGATTCACATCCAAATTCTACATGAACTTCAATGAATATATAACATCAAAAACTTCAAACTCTTCAATGAAATTTATAAAACAGGACTGCTTCAGACCCATTCTTGGAAGCTAGCATGAACCCAAAAGCAAAACCAGATATGCACCCTAAAAAAGAAGACAACCATTAACCAACTATTTTAATGAATATAGGCACAATAATCCTCACTTTGATAACTGTGTTAGTTACACTGCTCCTTGCTGAGACAAAATACCCAACACTGAATCTTAAAGGAAGAAAGATTTAATTTCACTCTTGCTGTGTAGAGGTTGTAGTCCATAATCACTGATTCCAAAGCAGGCTGGCAAGACAGAGGCGATTCGCAGAGGAGAAACAGTGGCAGGCAGAAGACAGAGGGTAGAAGGTACAAAGCAAGTGAGCTACAAGTAATAAATGACCACACTATTGCTCTTTCTGTACCTTATATTTTATCCAGACTACCTGCCCTTAGGTCAGGTCACATTCACACCTTAAGCCTACCCAGAACTATGCCAAACTGGTCAGAGGACTAATTTACTAATCTTACACTATTAATCCCAGAATCACACACTCCAGTTCTAGCCACATCTGAAAAAATTTTCCTATGACCATATGAGACTCTAGGAGTGGGGGAGACATCTAGACACTAGCCGTAACAATGTTGGAAAATACAATGCAACAAATCATTAGAAAGACCGATAACATGACCAAGCAGGCTTCATCCCATGGGTGCAAGGATGGTTCAGTAAATGTAGACTAATAGATGTAACATAGCACATAAACAGAAGCAAGGACAAAATCTCAAGATCACCTTAGTATAGTATATACAAAAAAATCCTTTGACAAAATTCAACATTTATTCATGATAAAATACCTGAAGAAAATAGATATGGAAGAGCCTTATCTCAGTGCAATGAAAGTCATTGGTGATAGGTCTACTGCCAAAATTAGAGAAAAATCAGATGCTTTTCTTCTCAAATCTGGAACAAATCAAGGATGTCCATTATCATCACTTCAATGTATTATGGAATTCAAAACATTAGGCAGAGCAGTCAGGCAACAGAATGAAATAAAATGGGTATGTATAGGCAAGGAAGAAACTGCATTATCATTATTTACAGATTCTATGATTCTGTACATGCAAGACCTCAAAAATTTCAACCAAAAACTTGAATAATTAAATATCAAATTCAGTAGCATAGCAAATTACAAAATCAACACAAACAAATTAGTAATGTTACTGTATGTCAGTAAAGAACTCACCCAAAAGAAACAACGAAAGCAGCACCATTCATATAAGTATCAAGAAATTTAGAAGCTTAGAAATTACCCTACATGAAACAGTGAAAGACCACTATAGGGAAAACTATAGTACTCTGATAAAAGAGATAAAAAAGGACCTCATAAAATGGAGTGATTCCACGTCCCTTAATAGGCAGAATTAATATTGTCAAAATAGTCAGAATATCAAAACTTATATATAAACATAATGCAATTCCAGTGAAAGTGCAAAAAGTATTTCTCTTAGACCTAGGCGGAAAAAAAGAGATCCAAAAACAAACAAAAACTCTCCTATGATTTATATGGAAACTAATGAGACCCAGAATCATAAAAGCTATCCTGCGCAACAAAAACAACCAAAAAGCAGGAGGCCTCAGAACGTGAGAGTATAAGCAATAACATAAAACTACACTGATAAAAATAGAATAGTACTAGCACAAAAACAGACACATAGATCAGTTGAACAGAATAGATGCAGAAACACCCCAGCTGGTCTAAGTAATCTGATCTTTGACAATGAGACAAAGCACATATGCTACACAAATGATTGTCTCTATCAAATTGCCCAAAATAGCTACACACATGCAGAGGATGGAATCTAGAGAAATATCTATCACAACATACTATAATAAAATCAAACAGGATCAAAGATCTAAGTATAAAAACAGAAACAATGAATCTGCTAGAAGAGAAAGTAGGTTTCAACCCTTGAATAAATAGGTTCAGGCAAAGATATTCTGAACAGAATACCAACTGTGAATTTATCAAATTAAAAATACTCGCAAGGCAAACAAAACAACCAATAGAGTGAAGAGCAAACCAATAGAATAGGAAAAGTTTTTTTCCAGGTACTCCTCTAACAGGGGACTAAATTCTAGCATACGTGAAGAACTTAAAAATATAGATCCATTGAAAGAAAGATGCAATCCAAACATACTCAACTAAAATGAATATAAAGCTTGCAGAAGTTTTAGTGCAAATGATCAATAAATGCATGAAAAAATGTTCAACATTTCTGTTCATCAGAGAAATTCAAATAAAACCAACAATGATATTTCATATTACCCCAGAAAGAATGACTATCATCAAGAAACTAAACAATAACAAATGCTGAGAAAACAACTGTGATTAAAAAAAAAAATTCTGTGTTGTTAGTGGAAATGTAAATTAGTAAAAACATCATGGAAAACAGTGTACAGGTTCCTCAAAACTAAAACTACAAATTCCATTTATCCCAGTTATTCCTCATTTAAGTGTTTCCCCCAAAGTGTGAAAAATATCATATGAGATGTATACACATAAACCCATATTTATACAGAAAATCTCATCACAGCTAAATCCGGAAAGCAGTCAATACAACCATCAACAGATGATTAAATAAAGACAACGTGGTACTTATACACCATGGAGTATAAATTTACCATGGAGTATAAACTACCATAAAGGATAAATTTGAGTCATTTGTTAGAAAATGGCTGCACCTTCAATCTATAATGTTAATTGAAATAATTCAACCCACAACTTCTCTTATACGATTGTATTGGGTGATACTATGTGCCCCCATGTCCTCATATACATTTAATGGTGATGTGAGTGCTGCACCCACCCAGGGGTGGAGCTGAGATACAGTGTAAAGAAGGTGGGTCTTTGTCTTTCTCACTTATGCCCGCCCTCTCTCTCACCAGGGCATCTTGCTGCTTGTGGCAGCCATGAATGGCAGCCCTGCCATGCCACGCTGCCTTGGAGCCAACTAAGTATGGACTGAAACTCCTGAGAAACTGTAAGAAATAAACCTTTCCTTCCCTAATTTTGTGCATCAGGTATTTTGTCTCAGCAATGAGCAAAAAGTAACTAAGACAGAATTTTGTACCAGAGGAGTGGGGTCATTGCTGTGATTATTCCTGATCATGTGGTTTGAGAGCCTTTGGAAATGGTTTGTGGGAAGAGTTTGGAAAAGTTCAGAGATGTCACCTACACATATAGAGTTGGAAAAGTTTAAGTTGTTCTGTATGGGAGACTCTGGTCAGAGTTCAGAAGACCAAAAGGTTGATAGAAAGCCTGCAGGTAAAGACCAGGCTCTTGTGGGAAGAGTTTGGAAAGGTTCGGAGACATTGCCTATACACATAGAGCTAGAACAGCTTAGGGTGTTCTGTATGGGAGATTCTGGTCAGAGCCCAGGAGAACAGAAGGCTGATAGGAAGCCTGCTGGTAAAGACGAGCCTCGGGTGGTTTCTGCTGGGAAGAAAGACAACACTGGTTGTTGGACTCCACACGATGTGCATTACGACTTGCAGAAAGTTTGTCTGCATTCTGCCCATGCCCAGAGAATTTTTCTGAGACTGAGATTAAGTCTTAAAAAAGAAATTACAAGGCAGCCAAATGTTGAAATGGTGGCCTGTCTCTTGTGGGGGGCTCTTAGCCAGATTTATGTTGGGAATCAAGAACAAAGAGTCCAGCATGGTGATTTAAATAATTGTGATTTTGGTCAGGAAGCTGTGCACTGTAAAGATTAAGCTGAGAAGGGACAAAGGAATAAAAATATGGCCTGGAGGCATCCCAGGAAGCAGCAGGCCTCCACCCTTTGTGGCCTCAGGCCTTCAAAAGTGAAAGAGTTTGCTTAGAGGAAAAAGCCCCAGAGTGCCTTATCCTGCAGTGGAGACAGAGGCCACAGGAGGTTTCAAAAGGGTCATGACTGCACCAGGTTCCAAAATGGGGGCAGCCACACCAGACTTCAGAATGGCAGCAGCATAGAGAAGCTGTTCTCACAATCAGGTTCAGAGAGCTCAGCGATCCAGGCAGTCAACCCCTACAGCCAAGAGAGAGGAAAGCCTGGGTACTGCTCCAGCTGGCAGCAGACCTTGGCAGCATCCATGTGGCACTGGTTTTAGGTGCAAGAAAAATGCACAAAAAAGGCTAAAACAGCTTCCACCTCACCTGCAGAGAGCAGTGTGTAAAGATGTAAGGTTGAAGCCAAGGAACATGGATCATCCAAGGGAAGCTATGAAAGTTAAGACCCCTGAAAGTGCTGCAGGGATGGAATCACTCAAGCCTTTTGGAGCTTGCAACCAGATTGCTTCAGTTGCTGAGCAGAGAACTCCAGGACTTAATGTTTGCCCTGCTGGATTTTGGACTTGCTTTGGTTCCAGTGCTTTGTATTTCCCTGTTTGTAATTTTTGGAATGGTAGTGTTTATCTTGTACCTTTATATGTTGGAAGTGCTTAACCTCGTTTTCATTTGTATAGAGGGTTACAGTTAAGAGTTTGCCATAGATCTCAGAGGAGATTTGGGATTTGGACTTTTCAACAGTGCTGAAACTGTTAGGACTTTGGCAACTCTTGGAGATGGACTAAATGTCTTTTGTATTAAGAACATACTTGAGTCCTTGGGGGTCCAGGGGTGGAATGTGTTGGGTGATACTATGTACCCCCCAAGTCCTCATATACATTTGATGGTGATGTGAATGCTGCACCTGCCCAAGGGTGGAGCTGAAATACAGTGTAAAGGAGGTGGGTCTTTGTCTTTCTTGCTTATACCCGCCCTCTCTCTCACCGGGGTGCCTTGCTGCTTGTGGTGGCCATGAATGGCAGCCCCACCATGCCACGCTGCCTTGGAGCCAACTAAGTATGGACTGAAACTCCTGAGAAACTGTAAGAAATAAAACTTTCCTTCCCTAATTTTGAGTGTCAGGTATTTTGTCTCACAACGAGTGAAAAGTAACTAAGACAATGATAAACCAAATCTAAAAATAATATAAAGATCCCAATAAAAGATAAACAATAGGAAATTGATACATCTTTGGTAAGTGAGAAAGAATTCTTTAGATGGAAAGAAGGGATAAGAAGGATGGGGAGGAGAAAATAATAATTAAGATATGTTATGTACATGTACCTACTCCTCAATGAATTTAATCATTAACTACTGCAAAAATGGGTACAAATAAAAATAGATACATATTTAAAAAGGTAACATTCATAGATAAAAAGAAATTATCACAAGTAGCTGTTCATTAAGACACCTAGAGTTATTTTCAATTATTTTGACATAGCTCTTATTATATATATGATTCAGAGACAGAAAATTTACACCTTAAATCTTTAAATACATAAATGTGTCTTTTTATAGGGAACCATGGAAAATATGTTCAAATAAACTTATAAAACATACAGTTGTGTAACTGAAGTTCAAAGAAAGACTGTGTTTCAGACAGATTCCTTGAATATAGCTGCAGTAATATTCCGTATAGAATGATGTATTATGGGTTGGTGAACATTTTACTCCACTAATCATGTCTTTTGCATTTTACTTTAAGCATGTTTCTCTCAACAAGATGTGGCAAAAGCAGAAATAGTTCTCTATATACTGTATTAATTTTAAAAATTTGATTTTTAATGAAATCATTAATTTTCACCAAACAGCTACAAAAATAGTAATGTAGAAACATTTGAAAACACCAGTTCAAAGCTAATGACCTCACATGTCCTTAAAAATCAAAGAAAATTTCCTCTAATAATTCAAATAAAACTGAATTGCTATTTTGGTAATTATTTTTCATTAAACTTTCATGTAGATAAGAAATAGAATAAGCAACTATAAACAAAAACATTAAGTCAGTCATACCTATCTCTTCTTACACTTCCAACCAATCTTCAATATAGCTAACATATTTAATACATCTTTTTGACCATGAACAATAAAGCCAGTCCTATTCAGGACATGTCTCAAAATTCAACCAGAAAAATGTATCATCAGTGGTAACATTTAATAAATAACGACTCACAATTCCTGCTTGGAAAAAGAGAAAACTCTTTTGTATTTTCTTAGCTCTTTAGTACCTAGGGGTCCTAATTTGAATCATAACATTTCTATAAAACAGAAATATGACCCTGAATATTGAATAACAATGGCATTACTAGAACACTTTAAAATACTAAGGCTTTTTTTTAATCACATACAGTGAATATGTTTTATAAAGTACAAGCAGAGTGAAACAATAAAAAAACTTTAAAGATAAATAGAAAATGACATTAATCAGTTACTAAAAGACTTTCATTGCTTTGTTCTAAGAAAGTTATTTCAAGGTTAAAGAATATTTATCGGAGTTGAGATAGCTTAAGCAATATTTCTGCATAAGCCTTCAAATGTTTGGTCAGAATTTTCTCAACAAGATAAAATAGTATCACTTTTCCAGGTCAAAATTTCAATAAAAAAGATATAATTTATTAAAATACTGAATTGATATGTCTATGACTTTTGATAATTCCACTACTTCAATAACAGTTTAGAAAAGCAGGCATTATTTTATTTATTGTCTAAGCACACTCTATTAAGATATAGAAGAATTGATTCTAAATATCTGAGATTTTTTTTTTAAACAAGGTCTTGCTTTGTATTTCAGGCTAAACTTGAATTCACTCTGTATGGCTATCCTCCTGCTTCAGTCTCCCATTTTCTTATATTTTAAAATGTCCACAGTTCTCTTTACCAAAAAAACGATGACTTTGATGACTTATAAGATATGAGTTTATTGCATAAAAGAGGTTACTACTTACCATTTTCAGAAGGCTAAATTCTGCTAGAATTGATGAACGGCAATATAGTTACACTCACAAATTCATTTGAGAGAATAAAACTATATGAGTACTAAATAAAAGAATAAAAGGATCATTAGCTAGAAGTAAATAAAGATGATCAATTTTTACATCAGTTTTCTTCAAAAAGCTTGTATGATTAAAGAACAATAATTTATCATTAAATGTATAATATCTTAAGTATAACAAAGCTTGATTTATCAATATTCGTTGATATTTTACTTACTAATTTTAAGCTGAAAGTGACCTTGAAGTCTTTACCAGACAGGCCTATTTCATATATGTTGAATCACCAAAGAAAACAAGGTCAAAACAAAGTCATTGAAAGTCTCACACCCTAGTATGCTACTCTTGGAGACTGATGAATAGTTTCAATTTTCTCAGTTCCATGAAACTACGAATTTGAGCAGTTTTGTGTAGATCCATAAGAAGCTTACTGTATAGCCAGATGAAAAATGACATTTCCTGTACTGTTATTGGAAAGGTTAAAGCTTTTTATAAAAAACAAAAGTTAAAGTTTTTCTCAGAGTATAGTTTAGTTTCTGAATTGTGTTTTCGGATGAACTGGACATTTGGGGAAAAATTATAGAGTGTTAACTATTTTAGCAGATACCTGAAAATAAAGCCTAAATTTCTTTGGAATGACAGATACACTGGACCATTCTGAATTTGCCTCCTTTTTGATTGTAAAACAATGCTTACATTTTCACAGGTTGCAGTGAAGACTGTAATAGAAGCAACAGCAGGTATGAAAATATTTGAATAGCAAAGCAATTGGTGCAGCATAAGATAATCCAATTAAACAGAAAGATAAGAAACGGAATTTAGATTTTAGTCTTGACTTATGAATAATAGCTCACTTCACATAAACAATCATAGTTATTAGAGCCTCAGGCACTTCTCTACAAAGTTACAGGTTTAGAATAAATTACTTGTAAGAGTTCTCTAGAATGTTACTGCAAATGTGTATGGATGAAGAAAGTTATCAGAATTTTAAGACATTGCCAAAAGGGAGGTGGCTTCCTTTTTCTCTGGTGTAGTATCTAACTCATAGAAGTTCAGCATTCCAAGTGACAAAGTCCATTAAAAAATACTCTTCTCTTTCTGTATTTCTCAATTCATGTCTATTAATTTGTCAATCAGCCCTATTTCACTCTTCTTCTAGTAGGATAAATGTCTTTTCAAGGGTATATAATTTTGGAACACTTGCCGAATGTTTTGCTTCAACGGATGATCTTTTCTGCTTTTCTTTTTCAACCTAATTAGGAGTAGAAATATTGGACCAGAAGAGTAATACTTCCACTCACTATGTCTATAATTGATCAGGTGTTGAAAAGTAGGCAATTTTCATCTCCAATTAAAAGATCAAATTATAAAGGACAGTTCTTGGATTGAAAGAACCATCATAAACATCTCAACATACTACACGCATCTTTCTTTATTGCCTATTTAGAAACTTGTGTCATGTTTTAAGAACAATAATCTCAGTTTATTTTTCTTTATTTTACTTGGGAAAATAAAAAAAAATCTATTTCTAACATAAAGCATGTCTCTAACCAAGAAAAAGTTTCCTTAAATATTTTAACAGTGTTGCAAAAAATAATTATTTAGACTTAAGTGTGCTTTTTGTATTCTAACTGTCAACAATTCTAAACAGGTCTGATTTTTTGTTTTCCATTTCCAAAATAGATTTTATTAATGAGATATAATTTCAAAATATTTAAAATTTTGAAAATACATTTTATATTTATTATGGACAAATAAAATTATTCTCCTGAAATTATACTTTTATTTCATAGAAATATTCAATATTTAATTTGTCATTTAGAATTCATTGCAATTGCAATTTTAAAAATTAATTTACACTATATTTTCACACTATAGTTCATAAGTTTATAAATTTAGAATTTATAGGTTATCCTGGCAATATGATATTACAGAAATAAACACTTGCTATTTCTAACCATTAACCATTCCTATATACTAATGTTTCATAAGATTTCAAAGACGTAATTAGAATTGAAGTAGTTATATGTATAGAAAATATATTAAAAAATTGTTACCTGACATGATTTCCTATAAATAAAATTTCAGGTGAAGCACACATTACAATAACAGAAAGTGTCTTAATCATCTAGTCTCAATTAGAATTCAGAGGAGTTAACTTGCTGTTGCAAAACACCATTCCTTTTCCGTGATTGGGTACTATCTTTAATTAGGTACACAATATGAACACTAACAAGTTGCATTTTATCAGTGAAACTGGAAGGGAAACCTGGAGATGAGACACAACAATTAGTTTTTAATATTGGACACTGAACAGTTCAATAAAAGACTGAACACAGGAAATTGGATTCAGCGATTATTTGTAATATTAGATATTAAACAATTGAATAGAGGACCAGTCACAGGAAAATGAAAAATTCCTTTACAATGAAAATTAATTGTACTATATTTGACAATTGATGTGATTGAAATTTTATTTATTTAAAATAAGCATATTTTGAGAACTGCATTTTTGTCTTTATAAAGATGCTTATGTTGCATTACAGACCAAATTTTTCATCTGTACCCCTTCATTGCATAAAATACATCTGTAGCAAAATGTTATTTATTCCTTGATTTAGACCATTAATTTATTGAACTTATCATTTGCTCCTAAGCAATTGACTGATTTAAGTTCAAAATTCAAAAAATTCTACTTCTACATTCATATGCATCAAGAGTGGATTAGAATCTGTAAGGAAAACCTAAATTAAATTTGAAATTGATTTTATTTTTGTTGTTTCTTTTTAATAATCTCATGTTGCCACATTTTATGCTGATTATAATCCCAGAGAAATACAGAGAATTACATTGCTCTTATTAGTCACATTTCATTTTTATGTTTTAATTAAATTATAATCATGCTTTTGCCCTGTATCTTTCTCCAGTGATTAGGATATATACATCGGACTATTAACTCTTCCACTGGAATAAAACTCAGTATTTTGTGGGAGGAAAAAGGAAACTATTATAATTCTTTTCATTTTTTTTCTAGTGGATATTTAAATCTGTTACTTGCTATTTATTTTTCACATAGGTAGTAGTACAATTTTCTCAAATATCCTAAGCAAAAATATAAATCAGCCAGATTTTCTGATGCATTGTACATGAAAGATGGTACCAAGAAAACAAAACTACAATTAGAAATAATCAAAAATGTATCTTGGTGAGAAATATATTTTCTAAAAGATAAAGTTTACTTTCGCATAATTTTCCAATGTAATGACTATAGTTTGAGAGTATATAAACCACATATTTCTAAATGTGTTAATATCTAATAATATAAATTTATCATCATTCAGAAAAATTATTCTATCCAAAATGCAATAAAAATTACAGAACGCGAGGTTTAAAAACAATTTTTAGGAAGATGCTTTGGTTTTAGCTCTCTAATCATTAATAGCATGTACATTATTAAATTTGTTTGCAGAAATTTTTAATCAATTCAAATAGTTCAGGGGTTAGGGGAACACAAAGTGCTACTCAAGCCCCCCAGTTTCATAAGCCTTGTCCAAACAACTGTACCACTATGGAGTGCTCAATAATAATTATTCTATACCTACTACTCCCCACAGGGCTTTTATAAACCTTGTTATTGACCTACATAGCTGAAGATGGCAAAGCTTGATCCACAAAGAGGTCTTGTGGGCATAGAAATGGAATTGTGTATTTCATTTCAATATTTTGCATCATTTCTACAGATACCCTGTTGCTTCCATCCTTGCCACTATAGATCTTACCTGTTTAGACTGAGACATGGTGTATAATTCACATTTTATTTGTGTGTTGGAGCTGAAAGACAGAATGGAATAAACAATAGCTTTTATGTAGCTTAAAACTAGCATGTTCTGTGACCACAGCACACTTTCTACAAGTGTATCTGATGAAGAAACCTTCTTATATAAGCAATATCTGCAGTACATCAGAAAAGTCTCCCCTCACAATATACAGGTAAAATATGCCTTTTCTCTTCGTTTCGATGCTAAGGTCTTTTTTGTTGTTTTTTTGTTTTGTTTCACTATAAGGGTACATGAGAGCATTTGTCATGCTTAGAGGGAGAGCTTGTGTAAGTGACAAATACTTATTTTCTCAGGAGAGGAGGTCCCGTAAAACCACAACTGTCTCTCCATCTGTAGAACACCTGTCCTTTGTGCCAAAAAGGAAAATTACAGAAATGCAATACAAGTTACACAGGTAACCTGTTTCCACATCATTTAAGCAATGAAAACTTCTCTGTATTTCTAGAATATCAAATTTTAATCATTTTACTGCTGAAATTGCCTATGTTTACTTCTAATAAGTAGTACAATGGGTATGTAATGTAGGTAATATAATTGGAAATAAAGCATAGTAAGATTACAAAAATTTGTTCCCAAAATGCTTCTATGCACACATTTTATTTTCTAGATAAGGCACTATTTTTACTTCTTGAAGGCTTAGCTCTTAGGAAATGCAATGAAAAAAATAGCAGAATCATTTTCAGACCTATACCTCTACAAAAGTAAAAATTATTAATTAAATTTGCTTTACTATTTAAAAAATATATGCATGCTATTTATCTATTTTAATTTAAAATTTAATTAAATACAGATGAAGCAAGAAAACGTCCAGAGTAGTTGAGAAATAACTTTATTATAATCAAGTCAAAATATTCATTTTAGAATTAATGATAATACAATCTAAAATGTTAAATATTTTGTATTAAATAGCACAATTAATTATTTGAAACAGTAATACTAGACTCAGCTTTCAGAAGTACTTTCAAAGTAATTTCTAACAAAAATATACTATATATGCTGAACACCCACAAAAAAATGAGAAATGGAGATTTATATCTAAAAATAACAACTGATACCAAAGACATATCCTCATTTTTTGTTGGTTTAAAGTTCTGAGGCAGCATTTGGCATCAGGAAATGACCCATATGAGGTAAAGACTGTCTGGCATACTCTCCTTGTCTAAGAAGCACATTAGTGCTGAAAT
>RJWM01007427.1:0-78238 GCA_004363535.1 Dasyprocta punctata
AAGTCCCCCTCAAGTCCCTGCTTGTCCCGGAGGCCCGAGGAAACGAGCAAAGATGTGAACGGGTGGTCGATGACCGTCCAAAATCCAGAGGAAAAAATAAATTAGTTTTCTAAAAAGGGGTCCAATTTTTCAAAGGGCTAAGGCATTTTGGAAAACCAGAAGAAAAACGATGATCTAACCCGATTAGAAAGTTTATTGCAGCTCGTCATGAGAATCTCCCTCTAAACAAATAGTCGTATGAGTTATGTCTTTAAAAGCAAACTATAATTAAAGCCTCTGGCTTACAAGATTGCTATCTCTGTGATGCTTCTAGACTAGTTTGATTTCCTCTGCCTTCACTTGGCCTTTCCCTTTCGTCTCATCTCTTCTTCAGGTCCTGGTCTGCATCGTTCTTTCCTGCATTCTCCAAGTCAAGCTGTGTAGAGAAGTGGTTGGTCATGATCCTCACTCTGAGTAGGGGGAGGCAAAAGGATAGAGAGTTCGAGGCCAGCCTGGGCTACATAGTGAGTCTGGACAGTAGCAAGACCTGATCTCACAAAGCGACTACAGCAAAGTGAATGGAAGCCAACAGCTATAGTATAACTCTGAAAATGAAATGCTAGGACTATAGTTAAAAAGATAAATGATGTTTTTTAAAAAAAGTGAAGCATTCAAAAAACAAAAAATCTGAAAGAGTAGTAAGATTCAAAATGTGCAATAAATATTGTGAAAATGAAAGGGAAAGAAAGTGCTCAAAAGGAAAGAACTGGGACAGAGGAATAGAGAAAAAAAAGAGAAAAAATTATAAGTACATATGTGTGTATGTACATATATACATATATATGTGTATGTATATATATGATAGATAACTATACTATTAATCTCTGTAAGTTCATTGAAAAGAAGTTTGTGCTTTCTTTGCTTGATTGATCATTTTTTTATGCCTAAATCTTATAACCTGAGTAACTACTTCTTAACTAGCATTAATTTCCTACTTTATTTTTGAAATTCTGAATCATTTCTATCTTTTTTGTTTGTTTGTTTTGTTTTTAAAATTTAAAAAAGTGAAGCATAGATGAGAGACATCCTTCTAGTAATTAGACCAGGAAGTTTGACTGCCCACCATTATCCTAATATTTGTGCAAGTCCTCATCTGGAATTGCCACTGGGGACGATTTACAAGGAAATCACTTGCCATGGTTTAATTTTGTCTTCTCTTGATTTGTTCTTTCTACATCAGAGTTGGCTCTAAATTACAAATTCTAATGGGAAAAAATATCACTCCAGAAGGAGAGAGATTTGCCCATAACCATACACCAATATATGTGTGTATTTTAAGTAAGCCCTGAGAACAATCCCAATGGAGATGATTCAACATTATTTTGTAAAAACAGAGCAAAGCTGGGGTTAAGACAGCAACCAGAAGTGGTGGTCATTTTGGAAGAGTTCTTCAGGTGTATGTCTAAGTTCAGAGAGACCGCCTGTTGTTTTTAACCAGTCTTCCTGCTGCGTGGGGAGATGCTCACAAAGTTTGCGTGTGCACCAACACTTACTGTATTCCTCTGATGTGCCCAGCTCTGAGCTGGCATTTGCGTGCAGTCTCTCTCTCAATTCTCCAAGCAGCTCTGGGACAAAGCCGAGGCTTTGAGATGCAGGCAACCTGAACAAAGTCACGGAGCCAGCAGAACCAGGATTTGGACCCATCGTGCTGTCCCCATGGCAGTCTAGTTTACCAGCTTCCCACCCACATGCAGGTCACTTGCTTTCCTTGTGCTCCTACCATGCCAAGATTTTCTGAGAGTCCAGTGAGACACCGTGTGTGAACACACACTGAAACCACTCAGCATTAGACAAATGAGTGTCCACGGCTTCCTTTGTATGACTGCTTCGCCTTCATTCTCAGTATTGCCATTAACTTTTTTTTTTTTCAGGAACTGTTTCGCTATTTTTCTTCCTGACAGATCATGAATGATCTCTAAAAGAAATCCAGTAATATTTTATTACTACAGATTTTTTGCCTTCTCCTGTGACTTTACTTGTAGATGTTCCTGACTTGCCTCATAAAAGAGATCTCTGTAGAAACATTTATCACTGGTGTTTTGTAAGCAGCACACATTATTGTTTTTGTACACCTTATGAAAAATGTGAATACGTAAACTGTCATGTCATGGGTTCACCAGCTCCATCAAAAGTGCCTGTAATCGGTCTCCTTCCCTAGAACTTGGCAATCTGCCTGTCCCTCAGGAATTCTGCTTCCACAGCCAGCACCTTTTTTTGGTTCCTAGCTTTTCTGGTAGACCTTCGCAGAGGCAATGAACGTGACATCAGTTTCATGCACATCATCCCTAACCTTTCTGGATCATGTGTGCCCTGCTGTTGAGGCAGTGGCTGGTTCTTTCCTTTTCTGACTTCCCACATGGCCTCCAGCCAAGAGGGAAGTCTGGAGGTCTGCTTGGCAAAGACTCTTGACTGCTTCATTTACCTGAAACCTTGTCCCAAATCCCCATAAGTAGCTCTGCTATTTTTTAACCTACTCCCAGTGGTTATTCCAGTTAAACTTATTAATTGAGAAACTAATGGATCTCCAAACAGAATGAAGGGAGAAAAACAAATTTTTAAATTACTAATAATTTTGGTCTTCACTAAAGTGGTATCTCAGGTCATGAACTTAATTCTTTCCATGATTCTGGTGGCAAACCAAATTGGTCTCGAGCCAAATTAAATTTCCGCATAAGGTCAACATTGAAGCTAACCATTGAATTTGATTTGATTCAATGACTCATTTAGTTTGTGAACAGAATCATAGAAAGAATGAAGCTCATGAATCTAGGTATCACTGAGGAGATTTTAGTTTGTTTGCAGTACTGGGGATTGAACCCAGGACTTTGAGCATGCTAGGCAAGTGCTTTACCACTGGACCACATCCCCAACTCAAATACAGTTTTTTATGGATAACCTTGGTGGTAGTTTTTGTAATCATCTTTCCTGAAAACCAAAAATTATAACCAACTCAATTATCAGTTGAGATAGTATCATAAGGGCCAGTGACCATGAGCTAACATGAAAAAGAAGAAAATTCTGGTCATGAAAGATCTTTAGAGATGGGGGATGGACTAGGATAATACATTTCAAATTGTAGAGGTATGCAGTACTTACTAGGAAACACAGTCCTTTTGGGAGGCTGTAAGGCATATCATGTTGCAAACCAGTGATGTTTACAATGGAGTAAGAGTAAGAGACTGGGAAGTCCTACTCTGTCACTGTTTTATAGATGGAAGACTGAAAAACAAATTTCTTGGGAAGAATTGGTTTAAAACCAGGATTAATATTATAATTCTTATAATTAAATGATAACTTCAGCCTGCCTATTTTATCATTGCCTTTCGATAGCAGTATTTCATAGTACAGATATCTGTACTAGAATCATACTTCCCTTTCATTCACTTTATCTCTCTTCAATACAGGAACAAAGAGCATTGAATTTTGGGTTTGCCTCCTATGATAATTTCAGGTTCTGATGTCTAAACACGGTATCTTTCAAGTTCCTCATCTTTAGCAGGTTGGCCTGGAGCTGGGGATGGCAGATAGATAATAATTATACTTTCTAAGGTGTTGTGTGTTGTGGCAATTTAATTAATATTTATAAAGTACTTGGAGATTCTCAGATGAAAGGTTTTCAGCCTAAGAATAATTATAAAAAGATCCTTCCCACGTCCCTGCTCCAGATTTGGGGGCCAAGGGAAAGGAGTTAATCTGGAGTCTGAGTAGCCTGGGCACCAGAATTATGATGGAGGGTGTCGACATGAAGCTTGCTGTCCCTTGTGTAGAAAGGGAGTTTATTTTGGGTTGCTGAAATGCTGCTGCGAATCACTGCATCCCTGGGAGAAAATATCCTTGTCATCCATCAAGCCTGCCACCGGGGAATTTTCTGCCTCAGCAACTCCTTGTCCTCAAGCTGGCTCATACAAGGAACTCACAGCCTTCTTCCAGTGGCTGCTACAACGCTGCGTTCTAAAAGATGACTATGAAGAGCCAAAGTCTTCAGGGTGCAGGCCAGTTGGGTGGGTTCTAGTCATGCCGTGGAGGGGGAAAGTTGGGAGAAAGAGTAACCTGTGGGTCTCTCTCTCCCATTTCTGGAACCCATTCACTTTTGGTTATGTGACCAAAGCTGAAGAAAAGCAAGGATTGGGCTCAGTGCTGAGGTCACTGTAAGCCTGGGGCTTCTTGTCCTCACTTTCACAGGTTCCTGAGGTTTATCCACTGAAGCAGGCAAAGGCCTCCTCTTCCCCAGCACCAGGGACCTAATGTGATAAGATAGTGGCCATTCAAGGCAGGTGGGGAGGTTTTCTATCTGCACTCTCTAGGCATTAGGAATGCCCTGACAAACACCATGGCAGGGGAGGAGAGTCTTGACACCAGACTTTCTCAAAGCGTCCCCACGAGGACCATTGATAGCAGAATCCTCTGGAAAATCTACTAAACTGGAGGCCTATGACTCAGTCATTTAAACTCTCCAGGCTTTTTAGAACTGGTCCAATCCAAACTACTTGTTCAGATCATTTATGACTAAAACATCGATCCCGAAGACCAAAACAGGCTGGATGTTCTAATTTCCAGAGACCAGAGGAGCCATCATGCTAGCTGGCACATCAGGTGGCTGCTACCTTGTTTGAGAAACTGTCTTATCAGTTATTAATCAGATAATATTGAGGGGCTGATTCATTTGGCCATTCCTCTCAGCCCAGTCCCCATAATTACAACAAGTATGTAACTCCTACTAAGAACACTCCATGGCAGACTTTTTGTTTTTGTTAGTAAGGCTATTTTGGCTTTCCGGTGGAAGGTTTGGATGGCAGAAGCATGAGGCAAATGTTCTCACCATCAAAGATACCTGGAACTCATTTGATCAATGTTCTTGGCTACTTCCTGAATACCTACATTTTTAAATGCAAGAAGGATGTAAGTATCTATAAGACTAATGACCCAGGGCCAGGTCTGGGTACCCATCAGTTAAGGAGCTTAGTCTTTGCCCTGGAGTCAGGCTTCTCTGGAGCTCTATGTTGTTGCCCCATTATGTGCCCCCTGTCATCTCTTCGCAGCTGTGCCCTGGAATCTCCCCAGTAGATACCTCACCTGCATCCCTGATTGGAGGCAGGAGGTATTTAAGCTTTCTTAGCCCCCAGACCTCAAAGGCTCAGGCTGATGGATTACCAACCGATCATGGGATATCAGGGAAGCTACCAGCATCTCTGACCCTTAGTGATTTAATTTTTTAATTCTTAAAAAAAAAAAAAAAAGAATAATTCTTACCTTACTGGGATTAAACTAGATATTGCAGGATAAATGTCTAACTTTGTGGCCAGCACGTAAGAAGTGCTCAATAATTGGTATAATGTCACTATGATCATCTCCAGGCTCTTGTATTTCATAGCCCACTTGACTCTTCTTCGTTTCTTTCCTTGGGTGTAGCCAGTTTTGGCTGAGTCTCCCAAGTAGAATGTAGCTGGTCAGAAAGAGGGGAAGAGTTCTCCAAATTCTCTCTCACTCTTCTACATTTTTCAAAAGTGACCCTTCTCGACACTTTTTAAGATAAAATGTTAATATGATCAGTTTTCAGATGAAGACAAGAAGAGGGAGGAAATAATGTGAGGTGCTAGATAAGTAGAGAAAGTGGTTGTGAATATTGCCTTTTATTTAAATGAGTGTCATTAGCTAAAAACAGAGTTCTCACATATATCCCAGGTCCCTCTATTGTGGTTCAATCCCTGTGGGGTCCCCTCCCTCATCCTACAAACTTGTGATGCATTTTGTGCTAGTTTGGGCTAGAACACATGACACATTTTCTTCTCATTCAGCCCCTTCCTTCAGTGGTTCAGCTCTCATAATGAACCTTCTGCCCCCCGGTCCCAAATTCCAAGGCACCTTGTCTCACCCTTGTTCCCATTGCTCAGACCCTGTTCTTACAGCTGATACTGAGATACAACACAGTTCCTTCTACGACTCAGATCTAGCTCTCTTTAACTAGTCCTTTTGTCCAGTGGCAGGCCCGCTATTCTCCATCTATCACCATTTATCATCTGTACTCACTGCCTACCTTCTTGAACTTCAAAATATCTGCTGCACCATGACTAGATTCCCTGTGCATACTGGGCCCCTACTTATAGTTGCAACTAGTGCCCCCTTTGTTGAAACCCTTTATGGAACTCTCTGTGCTCCCTGGACATAGAGTGTTGGTTTGGCAGAACCCCCACTGTCATCTGGGCCCACCTCCCACCACTTGTCTTGGTCTTGATGACAGATTGGCTCCTCCTCCTATATGGTTTTTACAGTGTTCAGCAGTAGCCAGGACACTGAGTGCTTGGAACAGGCAGCCAGCTATGAAGAAAGAGCATCCTCAAGAGACAGGGAAACCCAGCAGCCACTGAAGTTCCCAAGGAGACCTATCCATTGGCTACTTGAGTAGTCATATTGGGTAAAACCATCAGGAAGGCTGAATTTTTACTACTGAATGGTATAAAATGTCTACCTAGAGGTCTAGCCAATAAAGTTTACCCAAAGAAAAGTCCGATTCTTTTGGAAATGGAATGTGATAAGTTTTGGGAAAACAGAACTTTAAAGGGACTGGATGCAGCAAAGTGGTTGCTATTGTAACAAAAAATAGTTGGTTGGTTGGAAGGGCTCACTTTCTCACCCAGGCATTCTGGGTTCTGGTCACCCTGAACATCCAATTGGCTGACGTACATCTTAACTTCATCTCCTATCCTCAAACTTCAGAGAAGTGGGGTCTGGAGATGATAAGGAGTGACCAAATGCCAAAGAGAGAGGGGAAAGTATTTATAGGTCATTTGAGGAAAGCCAGAACTATCTCCTGCTGAAGATTCGCATGCTAGTTCACCTCTTAACTCTTGAATTGTCGATTTTAAGGACCAAACATAGCTATTATGTATTCCAATCTTCCCTTTAAAAAAGTACAGTGTGTTCCTCCTGAGTTGATAGATGCTCCATAGCAGGGACTGGTTTTTAGGTTAGCTCTTTGCCATCCAGGCAATCAAACATAGGACAGGTCCGTTTGCTCTGGGGCCCACTAGGAGGAAAGAGTGTGGGCAGGCAGTATCAAAAGCGATCACTGGGGAATGCAGCTTTGAAGCCAAAGACAAAGTCTCTGGGTGGGGACAGAGCCAAGGCAGGGAGAAGCCAATACAAATAAAGTGGCCCCTCCACGTGGCTTCAGAAAGGAGAATAATGAAGCTGTGTGTGTGTGTGTGTGTGTGTGTGTGTGTGTGTGTGTGTGTTTGACAGTGGGGTAAATAAGGTGAATTCCTAACTGTCATTTGCCCATATTCACAACCCTTTAAAGCCTTTGTCTTCTAGACATTAAAAAAAATGAGAAAGTCAATGTATTTTCCTACCTACAGGCAAAATGGGCTAATTCTTGGTATCAGATAAATATGAAAAGCCTTGGGCTTAAAACTCCATTTGTTTATTTTTTGATGGGTACTTAGAATTAAATGTTCCAAATGTAACATTCAAAAAGGAACAAACAGAGAGGCCCATTATGCAAATGGTATTATGGGATGGAGAGTCTCTGAGCAAAGGAAGATAAATGTATTTATAATTGCATTTTAATCTTCTCCACTGCAAACAATTCTTTGCCTCTTTTAACCATCAACTAATCTTTGAGTCAAGAGACAATGACTTCAACCTAGAACTTGGTCAAGATGATATCAACTGCCTTAGCTATTAAGAATCTTGTAATTTTGCCTCTAAATTGTAATGTCATCTTCAATTCTCTTTGTCATTACAGATAGACATTCTGTTATGAAAGGCTGAATGATGAGCTTTGTTGTATACTTTAATTATTATTTTTGTTTTGAAAAATGCCTAAAATTTAGAACTGGGAAATAACAGGGATGATTAAGGAAACAATCTGTAATTGATATACTCCTCCCTCTAAATTACATTTTCCAGTGGTTTATTTATATAAGTTGACCAATCCAATTTGGCTGTTTCCATATATATGAGGCCATATCTCTCCCCTGAGGAGTTGGCTGGCAGACTGGTTAGAAGCAGTAATGAGTTTTCCAATCCAAACCAGCTGGAATCAAGGCTCCAAGTACTTTATTCTATGCAAAGAATGTATCACATGTCACATAGATATAAAAAATTCTTAATGAAGCATTAACAAAGAGAGCTGTTTGTCCTTCATGTAGCTATTAGAGAGGCCAATAGGAATGTAGAAATATGGTTGTTGGAATAAGAGGAATTTAGTTGTATTTTTCTCAGTTGTAGCTCTCCATGGTGGGTGGGGAAGGATAGAATCTCCAGTTGTGTTCAATTGCCTGCGGCCTGATCCTGAACAAAGTTGAGTTTTCTTTCCTTAGGACCCAACTCCAAAGCCTACAGTTACACTTTATTATTCAGGCAGAGGCTAGTGTGCTTCATCTTTTATAAAGCAATGAACTGGAGTGTAACCTGCTATGAGATTAACAAGAAACCAGTTATTTCAGAGTCATGGACATGCTTGCAATGGAAGTCCATTCTTCAAATGCACGCTAGTTCCCTAGTACGTGCTGATGGTGAAATAGTCAATACTGCTTTGTTTTGCTCCTTGCAGAGTAGGACAGGGGTAAAGATCAGCCCTCCAGCCCTTCTTCCCAAGTTCCAGTCTACAACTGTCCATCCCCACTGCCCTTCCAAGCATGAACAAGGCAATAAAACAGATATGACTAAGCTCAGATGTTTCTCCTGGACAAGTATGCTATCAAAACATTAAAGGGGACATTGATTGTGTAACAGGAAAAAAATCATCTCAGCATGTTCCGTTTAAGCGCTTTTGACTGGAAGATTTGCAGAGAAAAAGGAATTTGAGAGTTCACAGAGTCATAGCTTCCAAGGCCCTCATTCCCATGGAATTTGGTCAAAATTTCGTTAAAACTTTGGCAGTTGAGTCAACTTTAATACAATGTAGCGTACCATGAAGGCTTTAGTGAGAACAATTTATCTCATTTCATGGCACAAAAAAAGAATATTTTTAAAAAGTCAAGGGTAAGAGAGAAATGCTGACTTACTACATTGTTGACTTGGGTGTCCATGGCATTGCAGGGGCAGTGAAAAAAGAACTCTAGAATTCCACTGAAGCCACTGGTATTAAGTAGGTGTGAATCTTGGCCAAGCAGGTACATTTTCAGGACCTCATTTCCAGCTCTCTGTATTGGCATAAGTATACCAATACTCCATGACTACCTCCCCAGTGAGAAAATGCTTATGAATCTGTTTTATGAACTGTGCTCAGCACTATTTATTATAATGATGGTCAATCTTATTATTTGTCCAATACACTCTAAAGAGAAAGTATTTTCCTTGTGATCTCCATTTCTGAAGTCCAGCACATTTTCTCTTACCTTGGGAAATTTTAGCCATAAGGAGTCAAAAAGATAGAAGCCTTAGTCTGAGTAGTAATTGATTTCCTGCCTGGGATGCTGTAGGGAGACCTGGATTACCTCATTGCTATTTTAGCATTGTTCTCCCCTGAGTGGTTGTGGCTATTTGGTCAGAGCTCTCTTATTATAGCAAATACTGCCTAGGGTACAGAAGTGTGTCTTTGCCTAACCAACACCTTCAGAATTTTCAGTGATTTGAGAAAGTCACCTCTCAGACGTTTCATTCAATCATACTTGCCTACAATCATCAATTAACTATCCACTAGCTATTAACAGATAACCATTAGCTGGTGGAATGAATAAGATAGTCCTGCCCACAAAGTGTTCATATTTTGTCACTAATAATAACCTAAAAGATTTAATACATAGTATTCTGATAGAGCTTGCATTTATAGCTCAGTGCTTGGTATATGGAACATTTAAAAAGTAATTTGCTGGAAGAAATAAATGAAATAGAGTCCACCTGGTTTATTATAATGGAATATAAAGAGTTAAATGGGACTGGAGTACAAACATTGAATGAAACACTACCTGTATATTCTCTGTGGGATGGCTCAAATACTATGAAACACAGTGCACCTTAATTGTCAGAGAACATTTTTGTCTTTTATCTTCCAACAGAAAGTGTACATTCGTAAAAACAAGGGCTGTTGTCATTTTTATTAAAATTTGTGGAAGAGAAGCATTGCTTTGTTGACAGAAGTGGGCAGATTAAGAAATTCACATGCAAAAACCCTAGACAAGAAGCAGGTCGTAGGTCTTCCCTTTGACTAAGAGAAGAAGGGGGAAAAAACTTTTCGAAGTCTGTTTGGAGATTATAAAATTTCACTCAAGAGATGCTGTTATGTGAATGGATTAGTATCCTAGGGATGCTAAATTTGGTGAATTGCACTGTGCACTTTGTAGACACCGATCCTGTTGGCCTCATTTTGTCCTTTTCTTTTCCACGAAAAGTCTCCTGTCTATTCTATAGAAGATACCAAGACTCCACTCTGTTACTGGCTCATCCAAGATAGAGATCATGACTTGCTGACCTCTCATCCTGGTCTCCTGACCTAGGAGCCAGAATATAGAAAGTGCAATACATATTTGGAACACTCAGATTTTCTTATTTCACCCCTAAAATTTTGTCTCTCTACTATACTCTGCAAAGATAAACTTGCAAAGAGCAGAAATAGTATCTATATGCTATGCATTTTTAGGGTTGGACAAATCTGATTAATTCATTTAAAATGCAGCAAAAAATGTGGAGTATAGTGGGTGTATAGAATGAATACTTTAAATGTTGTAATCATTTTAAATGTAGTAATCATTAAAATGTACTAAGATTAAAGGTCGTTTAGATGATTCATTTTTTGAAAATGGAAAGTGAGTAGATAGAATTCTTAATTTAGCTTTCCCTTAGGTTTTTTTTAGCAGATTTAAGATACTTGAACATACATCATACTAATTTATGCAAGACCATGCATCAAATCACAAATGGATTCCTAGATAAAATGGCTTATTTCTAAAAATCAGAAATTAAGCTGGTCTTAATCTCAAACTTTTCAGGTTATGAATGACATGCAAACATCTTTTTTCAGTTTCATCTTTTATACATCTTTAACTTTATGTGAAGACAGAAATCAGAAGAGTAGAGACAAGAGTAAAATAACAAAATGATTGACAATTTAAACTTAACCTTTGCAAACGGATTTTACATGTTTCAATTAGCTTTATTGTTTAGGTTCCCATCCATCATATAGCTATTATAAGACCCCACGGCACAGAGCTGCGGGAGCAGTAGTGCTATAATGAGAATGCCTGCCTCCATTTCTACTTTGTTTAAAAAGTACTCTAGGAAATGGAGCATGAATTTAAAATCCAGTCATATGTATTCACACCTCAGCATCATCACAAAAATCATAGATTGGACAAACTTGCACAGGGGTCCTTCTTTGGGGATTTGCAAAGAAAATGCTGCTTTTCACCCTGAATTGAAAATGCTTCCTATGGTGGAAATTTCTCCAGCAACCTGAGTAAATTAGATTTGGCCTGGAGGACTCAGACTAAAGAGAAATCCTGGTGTGGGCAAAGTTAAAATATAATACACGTTAAAAATTCAGCACATAATGAAAGCCTTTATGTATAGTGCTTACTTCTGCAGCATGTATATGCAATTGGTAAAGGATGGGGGGATTAGTGCAGCACCTGTGCGAAGATGGCTTGCAAACTGACAAAAAAGGAATGTAGAGATGGTCTGCATAGCATAGCATAACACAAACTGTGTTGTGCTATATAGCATAAACTATGTGACAACACAGCAAAATGTAAACAGCAATTATCTCAGGGAGTTAGGACTACAACTGTTAAACTTCTCTGAATTTAAAAATTTTCAACAATAAGAGCACATAAATTCATAAACAGAAAAATAAGGATTTAAACAAAATGATATGTTCATGCAAGCTATTTGACCATGTGAACAAAAAGCAGAATTGAAATGAGTGAATTGAAAAAGATATCTATCCCTAATATTTTAGGGGAATAATCTGTATGTCATTTTGAACAGACAGCATTTCTGTAAAAACAGAATGTGGTGCTGATTCCCAGTGTATAAACCAGGCACAAGAGTTGCAGCTCTGGTGGGGCAAAGCAGGAGGAACCCGCAGGTGAGCAGCCCTCTGAGGTCCTGGATGACACTTACTGAGAACCTGGGGCTGCACCTAACAGAGCTGGACAGTCCTCCTCTGTGACCATGGGTGGTAAACCAGGCTGCAGGCTGTGACCTCTGGAAGACAGAAATCTACACTAGTGACACATCCACCCAGCCCCTCCTCCATCTATGGACACTGTGTGGCTGCCTGGCCAGTTGGTTATCATTGGCCTTCTGGTCTTTGTGATGCAGAATAGGAGGGCAACAAAGTCAAGGACCTTCCCAAATTGTTTGCTTTGAAAATCTCCTGTAACCTGTCATCTCACACATGGGTCATGGAGGTACCCGGGGCCTACATCTTGGTTATGAAGTGAACTACTGAGCACATGCACACCTGCATTCAAGGCCTGACCCAAGCTTAGCAGCAGATTTACTAGAGCCTCCTGTGTCCAATGTTATGTACCTGAAAGTTACTCTATAATGATGATGTTGACTGAATTTTGCAAAATAAAATACATGTAACGGAAAGTTTATGGCAATTGCAAACATAATTTAAGCATGCTTTGTAGATGATTTTGTGCAGCCAGTGTTAGGAATGCAGCCTTCAAATAGATGCAGAGTATAGGAAAGGGCCCAGTAGATTAGTCCATGTATGTGTCCTATCATTTTGTAGTTGTCCATTTTTAAACACACACACACACACACACACACACACACTAATATATGATGTACAAAAGTATACAAATAGATATATGTGGTTTGCATGTATGTGCAATGTAATGATTAAAAGCATGGACTCTGAATCCAAATTTCTTGATAAAATCTTACCTCTCTCTTTTATTAGGCATGTTATTTTGGACAAATGAGTCTACTTCTCTGTCTCAGTACTTTCCTCTATAAACTATGGAGGGCCATGGAACTATCAGGAGTTAAAGTTTTATTATCTGCAAAGGCTTTAGAACAGTGCAAGATACATAGTAGTCACTCAAAAATGATTTTAATTGTCATTTTATCATCAGGTTATTTTCTAGAAGGGCTTATACAAAGCATCAGTAGATATTTCCTGCGGGAGCGGGATTGCTGGGGACATGGAGAGAACTTTGCTGTTCTGTATTGTTCTCTACCTCTGAATTTGCTGATCTCTCTTTTGGATTTTTTATTTTTATTACAACAAAGGTTGTCATGCAGCAAGACTTTTTCTTCTTTTTCCTCCTTGTGCTTTAAAGACATGCAGTCCTATGAGATGGATGCACGGATAGATAGATGATAGATACAGATTTTTTTTAAGTACAAATGGAAGGAACAATGAATTTCAGACTTGTGTTTAAAGATTTTGCTTTGCTTATGTGGCATTTCCCCTTTTGCTCTTTAATTTTAATGCTAGAACACATCATTCTGGTAGAACTCCCTTCCTTTTGTACCAGTTATGTCATGAACCCTGATGTCATCCCTATACATTGGTCTTCCATTTCTTCTGGACTATGGCGTGTAGTCACGCATTCTCCCAAACACTTGCTCTAAAGGTAAAGTTGTAAAGTGGAGAAGATTTATTACTTTTCCTCTTTTAGAAGATGGTCACATGGGTCACTTGAGAAGCTCTCTGTTAGGCAGAGACTCTGCTCTCAAGAAGTTGTCTTCTGAAGGAGTTGGATGAGTAAATGCAATTGCATGTTATAGGAGCAAACTGAGAGTCCTGTGGGGAAGCATGGGAGAGGTCTGGAAGAAGACTTAGGAGGTGCCATCTGTTTTGGGACCCAAAGGCACAAGAGCAGTGAGCAAGGTCTTCTGTACAAATCCGAGGACAAGCCGTAGGTTGATCTTCCCTTCTTGATGTGCGCAGGGCTGCCCTGCTCTGTAGACTGAACTCTCTGGCTAGATAGCTGTCCAACACCAGGCTCAAACAAGCCCTGGTTTCTTTTACACGGTGGAGCAGAGACTGTTCCCTGTTCTCATCATACCCCTTATCACCTCAGTGCTCAGGCCACCCACCTGCTGCCACTTCTTTGAAGACTTGCTCTGGGCTCTGGGCTCTGGGCTCTGGGCTCACTTTGCCAATCACTTTGCAGTCAAGAAATGCCAGAGAACTGATGTGCCTTAGGAGCAGAACATAGCAGTGGGGCCTGGAATATAAATGCCAAGCTCCCTTGTTCCTTGGCTGGCATGACTCCAAGGTGTATGCTTCCCTAGACATAGAGTCCAGTCACCCACAGTGGGCTTCCTTTTCTGGTCTCACTTTTCTGAGTCCTCTAATGGTGCTCTTTGCCTTCCAGAAAAACCTCTTGCCTCAAACCCTTGCTCTAGCATCTGCTTCCAAGGGAGCTCAAATGAAGACTTCTAGACAATACTGTGTTCACACATGGATTGGTTGTGCACTCGGCACCTTACACTCTTTTAAGCCTGTCTGAGGCTGTGAGAACAGGGATTATGTCTCAATTTCCTGTCTGCAGAGCCTCAATAAATATTCACTCAATGAATTTCCTGTAGCTCGGCATCTTCCAAATCCAGGCAGAAGGCTTCAGCACAGGATGTTTTACCAAATGCCTGGCAGGAAGCACATGAGGATGGGAAGCAATGTCCTAGAGCAGAGGGAAAAACAACCCCGGCCACTTAGCCACGGCACCATTTAACCCCTGCCCACAGGTAAGGCACACACACTACTGTGACTCAACATCTCTGCCTCTAAAGTGGGGATTAAATAGTACTTGCTATGATTTAGTGTCGGAAAAATGCTTTGAAACTTTAAAAAGACTCTATATGATTAAAATAGTAGCCGCTGTTCCATCATTTAAATAATCTTGTTGGCAAGGACGATGCATTAATCATCACAGCGGAGTATTTTTATATTCTCTGAACATCTTTCATCTGAGAACATCACCATGGTTTATAAACATTAACTCAACATGTTCCTGATGACAACATTCAGACTGGTTCTTTACATGAACAGATAAACCGCAGCCTGAAACGGCTAAACAGCTTGTCCCCAAAAGTCCAGAACTGAGGGCTAGAGACAGGTTACCACTAGCCAAGCAAGTAATCAAGAAAGAGACCTATATAAATATTTGGGTGGAAGGACAAATAGATCAGACAGGAAGACGCATGAGGAAAGCAGCACTCTTTCTTCCTTTCCTTGCTCCCCATAGAAATGATCTGGGACTCCAAGTGGGGTCTCCAGGAAATCTTCCCTTGAGGAGTAGCTTGCATGACTTACAAAACCCCTACAAAATATTTCATGGTTGCTTTGTACTCAGCAGCAATTATCTGTGCATTCCAAAGTGCCTATTTCAATGGCTTTATATATTTTACATGCTATAGTTTTATGACAATAAAAGTGACAATAGCTTCGAGCCAGACACAGAGGAAAGGCTGGCACACCATTCTGGAGGTGGCCGAGGCACATGTTAACAGGACTTTCGTTCCAGCGGAACTCTGAACCTGTTACGACATCTGCTCAGCAAACAGGAAGGAACCCTTCAGCAGGACTCGGAGGCCGGTCAGCAATTGGTAGTTCCTCCTGCCAGGCCCTGGGTCACCCAGCTGATGGTGAGTGACTTGTGGTCTCACTTCCTGGAATTCCCCAGAGAGCACCAAAGTCAATAATACCACCATGTGATGTACAAAGCACTTGGAACACTTGGCAGATTTGAAGCTTGTTTTGTGCCTGCCGTGTGATCTTGGGGAAATCATTTTACCTTTGGGATGCTCAGTGTTCTGCTATAAGATGAATTTTAGTGAGATCGATAATCTCCCATCTGTGCCATGAAACTCCTATGTGACAGATTTCTTCGAGCCCACTAATGAAGTCCCAAAGACAAAACACCAACATCCCCAACCCATCTATAGCCAGTTGACTTACTCTTCTATATACTGGACTTCCCAGCACACTGTATTTGGACGGAGATGGGAAGCCTTCTGATTCCTCCATAAAAGTAAAAAGTCAGAAGATCACTGGTCTTGATATCTACCTTTTCTATCTTCAAACACTTAAAGGAAATCATCACATAGCTCTGATAGCCTATGATTCTTTTACACCAGAGCAGAATGGAAGGGAACCATTTTGGTGCAAAGGGATCTCCTAACAAAACTAGTTAGTCAATCAAAGAGCTCCAAGGAAGCATTGGAAAATCATCCCCTATGCCAACCTATTCCCAAAAGCCATCAAGAACTCTGTAGAGATTTCTGGGCAAAGACAGCTGCTTCCTCGTGTTCTGATAACTTCGTGATAGAGGAAATCCTAGCCCAGGGGCCTGCACCTCTCACATTCAGACACTCAGAGACGCACAGGATTAACAGTCTGTGGGTGCCTGCTGCCAGGACCATGCTGGACACCTAGCGACATGGTGTGTTGTGTCTCCATCTCATGCCTTTCCACTAAACATGGAAGAAGATGCTTTATAGCACCCAAAGCACATAGCATGGGACTGGGCTCCTCGGCCTTATATCCTGGCTGTGCTGCTTACTAACTTGTGGATCTTGGGCAAGGCCTTGACTTCTCAAAGTCTCAGTTTACACATTTATGTCATGAGAATAATAACAATGACAATACTTACCTACTTTTCAGGCTTGCTGGGATGATCAAATGAACTGATACATGTTAATGCATGTTAAGTGTCCGCCATTCAGCAAACACTACAGAAATTTAAAAAGATACACATTCACACATATACATATGCATACATAAGTTTGCATGTCATTTTATAAAGAGGGACAGGGAGAAGAGAGAGCTACTGTCATCCAGGCACTGGGTCATGCACTTTTTTTCAATACTGTTTTAACATGTGCGTTCACTGTGTATCTACTGATGACTATCTCACCCACTGGATGAGGAAAAAGCACTGAATTTCCCCTCATATAACTAGTGGATATAAAACTAGGGGTTTTGTTCCCTCATCCAAGTGTCTCATCAGGCTTGACTTTACCTCAAGGGGCACATCTTACATATCTCACATGGGAAATGCACGCAGGTGCTACCATATCTGATAGCAAAGGACCCACACAACCACCTTCGCCCTTTTCTCTGGTTACTAGTGCACATTTCCCATGGCTAAAACAGATGCCAGACCACGAGGATCAAAGAGAGGTTTTAGTTCTCATCCCAGTTTTGTGACAAGTTGCCCTGAGTGACCACATGGCTACAGATGAAGATACCCGCAGGAGTCTCTGACTAATTCGTAAGGGCCTGCTTACCTTTTCAGGACTTTGTTGAGTTAGTTCTGCAACTAAATTATATGTTAAAGAAGGGTAATAAAACTTTTTTTTTTTTGGTGCTGGTAATAGAACTGAGGGCTTCACACATGCTAAGTGTATGCTCTACCACTGAGGTACACCCCCAGCCCTTTCGCTTATTATGTCATAATTATTTTACTGCACTTTACTATCAGGTATACTCTGAGGTCACCTAAATCTGTTTTACCAGTGTAATGGGCACCTGTAATCGGAAAACTCAAAAGGTTCCAAAATTCAGTATTTTTGAGTGTCAATATGACACAAGTGGAAAATTCCATACCTTGAAACTTTTATTCATGCACAAAATTACTTAAAATATTGTATAAATTTACCTTCAGGCTATGTGTATATGGTGCATGTGAAATTAATTTGTGTTTAGATGTTTTACCTAACTCCAGAATTTCTCATCATATACATGCAAATATTCCCAAAATCCACAAAGCATCTGAAATTTAAAAGACTTCTGCTCCCAAGCATTTGGGACAAGGGATACTCAACCCTGGTAAAATGATAGGTCCTGTACCCCTCTTGTCAACTCCGCTTTCAAAAGTGTCACACTGAAAACTTTAAAGGGGCTGTGCTGGGAGTGTTCACACCACAGAAACTGGCAAATGCTACAAGCCAGGCTTCCATTTATTTTCTTGTTGATTACGTAGACTTAAAAATCTAATAGGAAGACACTAATAATATAGATTAAGTCCAAAAATGTGTTCACATATTTATGAATTAGAAAAGGGAAAACAAAATTTTATTATCCAGAGACTTGGCAGTTGCCATCATAAAGTCATCAAGGTTAATGTCATAAGATATACTAACCTCATGTGCCATTTGATATGATGTGTTAGAAGGGTACATGACTTCCTGAATGTTCTTCATAAAACATAGAAACTTTAAACAAACCCAAACTGAAGTAACAGACAACTGACCTTTCTTTTAAGACAAGATCAGGTGCATTCAGGGTGGTATAGTTATAGACTGACCGTTCTTTTCAAAAGTGTCAGAATCATGAAAAACAAGGATGTAGTGAGTTATGTCAGAATGCTGAGGAGACATGACTAAAATGTGGAATCCTAGAGATCTAAATAAAGTCTATAATTTGGTTAATAATACTGTACCAGTGCTTATTTCTTGACTTTAATAATTACAGTTTAACCATGTACATTAGTCAGCTTTCTATCATGATCACAAAATACCTGAGAGAATTAACTTATAAAGACAAAAGGTTTATTTTCACACATGTTGTAGAGGCTAACCTATTGTTTTTATGCCTCTGGAAGGGACACTGGATAGCAATGGTGGGGAGCATATTATAGAGAGCTGTCCAGGCCTCGTTTCGGTCTGGAGGAGTTTATATTTGTAATTCTAGGGGAAAGTTATCGGATTTCCAGTAAGTAATTTCCTATCTACCACTTTCAGTGCAACCCACAGGGAGAGTAAAGAGACAAACACATATCTGCAGTTGTGGGAGCCAAAGGGATCCTAAATCCAGTCAGAACAATGCTAAGTGGAACAAAGGCTATGACCCAGGGCTGAACCTGGGTTGTATTAATTTGTGAAGGGGGGGTGGCTCAGGGTTGAGTAACTGTGAGAGTGGCGGGAAGTACGTGAGTACTGTGAGCTAGGCACAGTAGCACCTCTGCAATACACAGAGAGGTGGGCAGAAAGAGTTTCAGGATTCCAGTAACAGGTAACCTCTAAGTTCGGAGGAATCTGTATAACACAGTTTGAAGAAGTATCTTGGTCAGTTGCCTCATGTTGATGTCTGGCCTTCCTGCCCTGGCATGTCAGACTTTCTTGAGGCTCGATCCCAGCCAACAGCATAGCATTTCTCAGCCTAGCGTATGCTTAGTAGTAGGGAGCTATAGGCAGGGCATCACTGACCCATCACATTGCTTCAAAGCATCTCAGCTAGACTCATCTGCACTGCTTAAAGCCAATTGAGGGAGTAGAGTATTATCCTAGCCAGCTCTGTGCATATCAATACATGGAAGTAGGGCGAGGGTTAGCACAACATGGAGCCAAATGGTCTTCTTTCAGGGAGAGCCATCCCTGTGGTCCTCCACAATGTTTGGTAGAGCAAATGGCTTTACTCATGGCCAGGAAGTAAAAGAGGAAGAGACTGGGGTCCCACAATCCTCTTGGAAACCATTACACTACCGGTGACCTGAGGACCTCCACTGGGTCCCATCTCCAAAAGGTTCCTCTATCACCCAGTAGTGCCACCTGAGGGACCTAGACTTTAATACACAGGCTTTTTGGAGGGGCATTCAAAATCCAAACTGTAGCACTGTGTTTAACTAACTCCAAAAGAAAACATTTACAAAAAGAGTGTGCTGCAGCCATAGTTATCACCAAAACAAGAGCACAAAAAATTTAGTGAAGTTGTCCTCTTCTTGTGCTAAACGTTATCCACTTCAGAAAACAATTAACTCATGCCATTGTTAAATGGATGGACTTCTGACCTGGTCTT
The DNA here is from genome assembly GCA_004363535.1 of Dasyprocta punctata. NCBI lineage: Eukaryota > Metazoa > Chordata > Mammalia > Rodentia > Dasyproctidae > Dasyprocta > Dasyprocta punctata. The sequence continues at coordinate 19,745 of RJWM01007427.1, forward strand.
TGCTATTTCACTTTTCCTTAGTGATATAAAAATACTGACCAATATTCATATCAGAAATACACTCACTGGTCAATTGTAACCATAGGTTGGCTCTGGAAGTAAGACAGGCAAAAGTCAGCAAATTCATACTCCATATATTAAATAGTATTGCTCTCTTTAGCACACATCTGTGTGCTACACATCCCTTAGCACAGTAAAAATTATACTAAATATATGCTGCTTTGTTTTCAGAGTCAATTGTTAAACATTTATCAGAACATCACTGAATATCTGTCAGAATCGTTCATCTTTCTTCCTCTGGGCCTTCTTTCCAGAAGTCGTTAAATGCATTCATTCAGTATTGAATCTACTGTTTAAATGCATTTTAAAAATTGTGGATAGGAGTTTTATTATAAATACTTTCAATACAGTAATAGATACTTTGGTAAAGCAAATCATCACATCTATCATTTTTATAAATATATATTTTCATACTCTGGTAGATTGTATTGGACTGAGTCCGGGGATCTACTTGTGATTTTGTTGACAGTAATTACATTCATTCAGATTGAGGAAAACAAGTAAAGTATCTTCCCCATACCTTCCTCCATGGCTGCTCAATAAATACTGTCGTCACAGAAATCACTGTCTGATGGTTTTCCAATCAGGTAGAAGTGTTGACATACATCATGATTTCCATTAATAAAATTTTTGTTTTGTATGTATATTTCTTTTTTTTATTTTAAAGATAGTAAATCCCAACAAAAACAAAAAACAAAAGACAAAAAACAGCACAAACCAATCAAATCAATGCAGCAAAATTGGTACAAAACTTCAAAGCAGGATACTAGGAAAACAATAATAGTTACCATAGTATATCTTGTTATCTTCACAATAGTTGTCCATTCCATCAGGTATAGCAAAATCAAACCAAAAACTAAACAGAATAAAACCAATCAACACAGAATATTGAATAAAGCAAAACAATTAATCAGAACAAAACAAAGCAGTGAGAACAATATTGAATTTCAAAGACAAGATAGAAGGAAATCCCCCATATTTGCTATATTGCATTCTGTCTTCCTCCCAAGAGATGCTCAGACTGCCAGCCCCAGGCCAGAAAGGCTGGCTAGTTGATTTTTTGGTGGCTTCTCCCAGTCTCAACCTGGCCAATTCTCAGGAGATGCTGGCTTTTCTCTCCCTGGAACCCCTGTGGCTTGCCCTTGTATGTATATTTCATAATCTGTTGGTCCACCTACATGAATCTAAACTCTAGAAGACAAAATTTGTATTTCATTCTGCAGTCATTTTCAGATTTTCCCAGTTGGAATTTTATCCATCTTTTTGGCTGAGTTTTCACAGCTGTCCTAACTCTGACCCAAGCCTCTTGTCTAGATGTAGGGTCTGACTTTGCACCCACACTTCCTATGCTTTGGCCTGTGGGACATAGTTGCCTGCATCCACTTTCTCTGGTCATCCCTCCTGTTCTGCCTAGAATAGCTTCTCCCTTCCTCTCTACCCAAATGAAAACTTCCCTCTTACCAAGCACAATGTCAATTTTTCTCCTTCCTTCATGAAGTTCTCCATAAAGGCTTCTGCCACATTCCTTCTTGCAGTTCCTATATTATTCTTTAGGGTACCTTTCATTTGGACACTGTTAGATATGTTGGAGTGTTGGATTGTGTGTGTGTGTGTGTGTATGTTTATGACTTTAAACCTCTAACAACAGAGACTACTGCTGCTTTGTTAACAAACACAAAAATACTAACCAATATTCATATCAGACATATATTTACTTGTCATTTACAACCATAGATTGGCTATGAACTGTAAGAATAGCAAGAATCAGCAACTGTATTCTGTATTAATTAGTTTATATTGCTTGTATTTGAATTAGTGTATGTACTACATATCATATATATGTCTACAGGCCATCCTTGAACTTTAGTATAAATACAACAAATATTTGTTGACTGCTTTTTGAAACAAATGACAGACACAACTGAAGTTTTATATTTTCAGACTTTCTTCAAAATCAGCCTTTAACCTTTAAGCAAATTATTTGTCCCTAGGAGCTTATTACTTCTGGAGTTGTAGAAACGTCAATATCTTGATCATCTGTATTTGCGTAAGCCCTGTCGCCTCTTGCTTTCATTGCTAAAAATGACAAATAAGCCTCCTCCACAGTGACAGAGGTGAGAAGACTGAGCTCAGTCCTACATTATCCTAAACCCCACTCAGCTCCATTTTGTAAATCCTGGTCAATCCAGTGCCTGGCACTCTGCCTGGCTCTTCGTAGAACCTCGGAAAATGGTTTCAATGTCATCCAGCTCTCTGACAAGCACAACACAGCCGTTAGATTACTCTGAAGAGTTTAGAAATTACTGGGAGAGTTTAGAGATTGTTTAGCCACTAACATAACAGTGTCTGCCTTCCCCATGTCTGCCAGGTTCTTGTCTTAAATACCTTTTGCAGCTTTCTTGATTTTACCTAAGTATCACCCAACTGAGAGATCACCCACCACTCAAATGGATCAGAGTGCTTGGTGAGCAAAGCAAAGACTTAGACTTTTGCGCTGCTGAAGTTCTTTCTGGGGAAGGGCAGGTTGATGGCAGCAAACTATTTGTTTAAGGGCCACTGGCAATTGCTGGTGTTTACAAGAATTTATATGTCAGGGTGATTTGATTTACAGAAAACTTACCTTCAAAAGAAGCTGGATAAAACAGGTTCTGCATTACACTTGTATGTGTTGTCCCAAGTGGCATAAATTATTTATTCTGAGGCAATTAGCTCAGAACCTGAGCAGCACACGGGAGTTTTTTACAGCAGCCTGATGCATGGAGGCCACGGCTCCTCTCTGCTCTGGGTAAAGCCTGATCTACTACTAAAGTTCACCAAATTGGAAACTTGGAAATAATCATTTTCAGACATCTCCACCTGGTTCACACTCTAATTCCATTGTCTAATAAAGAAACTTCATCAATTTTATTGATTTCTGCTCCGATCTTTATCATTCCCTTCCTTGCACTAGCTTTGAGTTTAAATTGTTCTCATTTTTCTAGGACCTTGAGGTGTATCATTAGGTTTTATTTATTTGAGTTTGCTCAGTTTTTGTGGTGTGGGCATTCAGAGCTATGAACTTCCCGCTTAGGACTGCTTTCATTGTTTTCCCCTAAGTTTGCTATGTTGTACTGACATTATCATTTACTTCTAGAAATTCATTTCATCCTTGATTTCTTCTGTAATTAATTAATGAGTGAAATAAGACTTCGTAAAATTTTAAAAAAAGAAAACTTCCTCTTGAACTCACCAATAAATGCCTGGGGCTCAGCGCTGACGTGAGCTGGTCCTCAGGTTCCCTGCTCTTCCTGGGATGCCACCATTGCCACTGCTGCCTCTATTCTGCTTTCAGAGGGTGCCCCTGGGTCTTGCGTGAGGTCCTGCCTGCTGAGTCCTTGTCACTGCACTCTGGCAGAGCTCCCCACATTTGGCATTTGCTCTGTGAGTTTCTTTCCTTAATGCAGACCACTTTATCTCTCTCACCTGTAGTTAGACTGACAGGAGGACAGTATGATGAAGAGAAGCAGAAGGGCAGCTCCTCTGCAGGGTGGGAGAGAACCTAATTTGCAGTTTTTGGGCTGACTGGTTATTGAGCTTGGGCGAGGCAAGTCTGCTGGTTCCTTACACAATGCAGGGGGCGAGTCTGGGAGGAACTCACCTGGTCGGCCCCTGTCCCTGTCCTGGTCATTCAGTAGGGACTTGTCCACACAGAACAAATGGCTGTAGGTCTTGATTCATTCCAAAAAGTTACTCATGAGTTATGTCTACTTGATCTACATGTTTAAACCAATTCCTCTACATATGCAGCTATAATCCAGGCCACATCAACACTTAAGGAAGGAGGGATTTTCTTGCTTTAGCCATGGTAGCATGGGACTTAGTCACAGTACTCACAACTTAGTCACAGCTGTGCTGCATGATTGGACATGAGCTGCTCCTTGGGATGACTGGACTTTTATTGTGAAAGAGTATAGATCTTGGCTTTGGGGAGTTCTCTTCTGAGCTATAATTTGAGAAGCCTCCTTTCCACCTTTTCTATTCTGAGCACCCACCAGGTCTATGCAAATATCACTCTCTCCCCTTTACCCAGACAGCATTCACCTTTGGAGTTTTTCCTTTTATCATATTCTATTGAAATGGGTTGTTGTGGTGTCACTCTCCTTCTTCCTAAAGTTCCCAGCTTTCCAGAATGGGTGAATAACTGCTTTTCTGTGAGAAAAAAATCAATATCTGCCACCACCCAAAGTGGAGTAAGGAACAGTTGGACAAAAGCCTGCATGTCAGCTGAGCAGCAAGGTCATTCGTGTGACCCTAAAGGTAATGCTTTCTTGCTTGGTTTGCACAAAGTTCATGAGGCAGGCAGAGGAACAGGAACCCACGTAATACTAGACCCTCCTGCCAAGTGCTGTACCGTGACAGCCCTGGATTTAGGGAGCAGCCCCACCCAGCTCCAGGCAGTATTGTTGACCCAGGGTTGTGCTCAAGAGAAAATAAGAACTCACATCAGGAGTTAGGAAGGGCAGGGAGCTGCTCACCGCCAGGTAGGAGAAGCCCATTGGTTCCCCACACCTGGAAGGTAGGTAATTTCTGTCTCTGTCAGTTTCCTTTCCATTGCTCAAGGAACTGGAAAAAAAAAAAAAAAAAAAAAGAAAAGAAAGAAAACATTTTGAACCTATTAGGTCATTTTTTGATTGAGGACAGAGAAACTCAACCCCTCCATAGTCTACAGGGCTTGAAATGGTTTGGTATTTGCCAACATTTTTCTAGCTCCACTTAAAAAATCACACACATTATTGAAAAATATTTTACATACGTGAAATGCATCCCTTTAAAGCAGTGGTCCCCCAGTTTTTTGGCACCAGGGAGAAGACAAGTTTTCCAGAGACCCAAGGGGTGGGAAGCTTAAGTGGGGCTGATTTCAGGATGATTCAAAGAAACACACAAGCTGGATCTCTTGTGTGGGCAGCTCACGGGAAGGGTTTGTACTCCTATGAGAACCTAAGGTCACCGCTGATCTGACAGGAAGTGATGTGATGGAGAGTGGCTGCAAATCCAAATGACATTTCACTCACCAGCCTGCTGCCCACCTCCTGCTGCACAGCACCATCTAACAGGACCCCAGCTGGTGTCCCCTGGCTTCAAGCTCAGTGACTTCTGTATATTCACAGATAGGTGCAGTTTTCACTGTGGTCGATTTTAAAACACTTTCATCACCTCAGAAAGAAACTGCACTGTTCATAACCCCTGTTTGCCCCCATCCCATCACTAAGCAACCAGTCAACCAATTTCCGTTATTATAGACTTGCCTATTCCGACAAATGTCTTTTGAGATTGGCTTCTTTCACTTGGCAAAATGTTTGCAGGGATCATATATATGGATCAGCTCTTCTTTCCTCTGTAATAATGGGTTAATAATGTCCCATTGTGGAGATAGATCACGTTTTGTTTATTCATTCACCAGAGGGTGGACTTTTGTGTTGTTGCCATTGTTTGACAATTAACCTCCTGAACAATCGCATGCACTTCTTTGTCTGAGCTTAAGTTTTCTAGTACTATGGAAAGAAATTGCTGAGTTATACTTTCGCTTTTTGAGAAACCGTCAGACTTTAGTCTAAAATTGCTGTATCACTTGACAGTCTCACCAGTGACATAGGAGGGTTCCAATTTCTCTGCATCCTGTTGACACATTATTATTCCTTTTTATTTTAATTTTAAGCAATTGTGGTGGATGTGCATTGGTATCGCATAGTTCTTTTGATTTGCATTTATTTTGTAATTGATGATACTGAGCATCTTATGTGCTTATTGGCTATTTATATATCTCATTTGGAGAAATGTCTATTCAAGTCCTTTGTCCATATTTTTAAAAATGATTATGTTGCTTTCTAATTTTATTTATTCATAAACCAGCCTAACATTTGTAGGAGAACATTTTGGATGGTGGAGCGATACAGATAATGGAGTTTTAAAATATATTTGGAGTTTATTTCAAAATAGACTATTTTTTAGAACAGTTCTAAATTCATAGCAAAATTGAGCAGAAAGTATCAAGTTTCCATATATTTTCACACATGCAAACCTCCCTCACTACCAGCATCCTCTAACAGAGAGGTACTTTGCTATTACATATCATCATCACTCAAAGTCCATAATTTACATTAGCGTTTACAAAAATATCATGACATATATCTACCATTAGAGTATCATGCAGAGTAGTTCCACTGCCCTAAGCAAACTTCTGTGTTCCACCTCTTTATCCCTCTTTCTCCAGCCCCAGATCTTTCTACTGTCTCCATAGTTTTGCCTTTTCCACATTTCCATATAGTTAGATTTGTGCAGTACACGATCTTTTCACTTTGGGTTCTTTTACTTAGTAATGTACATTTACATTTCCTCCATGTCTTTCGGTGGCTTGATAGCTTATTTCTTATTAGTGCTGAATAATATTCCATTGTCTAAGTGTACCACAGTTTATCCATTCACCTCCTGAAGGATTTCTTTGCTGCTTCCAAGTTTTGGTAATTGTGAATAAAACTGCTATAAACATCAAGCGTTTAAATGTGTTTTCAATGCAATTGGGTAAATACCAAGGAGTATGATTGCCAGATTATATAAGTGCATTTTTAGTTTTGTAAGAAACTGAAAAACTGTCTTCCAAAGTAACTGTACCATTTTGAACTACTAGCAATGAATGAGAGTTCCTTTGCTCTACAACCTTGCCAACATTTGCTGCTGTGTTTTGGATTTTGGCCAATATAAGTGTGCAGTGGTTGTTTTCACTTGCATTTCTCTAGTGACCATGCTACTGAGCACCTTTTCACATACTCATTAGCCATCTGGATATTGTCTTTGGAAAGGAGTCTGTTCAGGTATTGTGCCTATCTTTAGACTAGGCTTTACAGTTTCTATTGTTGAGTTTTAAGAGTTTCTTGTATCTTTTGGACAAATCTCTATGAGGTATACTTTTGTAAATATTTTCTCCCTGCCGATATTCAGTCCTCTCATACCTTGACAGTGTGTTTCACAGAAATTTTAATTTTCATGAAATCTAACTTATCAATTATTTCTTTCTTGGGTCATATTTTTTATGCTGTCCCTAAAAAGTTATCCTCACACTAAAGGTTATCTAGATAGTCCTATCTGTCCTCCAGAAATTTTGTATTTTTACCTTTTCCATGTAGATTGATGGTCTATTTTGAGTTAACTTAGTGAATGCTGTAAGGTTTGTGTCTTTTTATTTTATTGCTTGGGAATTTTGTACATTTTTATTGGATTGTTTTGGTTGTTTTTAATTATTAAGTTATAAGAACATATGTGCTACACATGTCTCTGTGCTGGTATATGACCTCAGAATATTGTCTCCTATTCTGTGGGTTGTCTTTCCCCTTTCATGATGGTGTTTTTTGAAGCGTAGAAGTTTTAATTTTGATGAAATTCAACTTGTCTGTTTTTTCTTTTATAACTGGTGAGCTTAGTGTCATGTCTAAGAAATTATTACCTGATCAAATGTCAAGAAGATTTACTTGTGTGTTTTCTTCTAGGAGATTTATAGTTTTAGCTCTTGCATTTAGTCTAAGTATGTATATTTTGAGTTAACTTTTTTTTGTGTGTGTCTTTTTGAGACAGGATTTCACTGTGTACTTCAGGCTGGCCTTGAACTCATTTTGTAGTCCAGACTGGTCTCAAACTCACAGCTGTCCTCCTGCCTCAGCCTCCCAAATGCTGCGATTACAGGCGTACACCACCACGCCCAGCTTAATTTTTGTGAATGATGTGATCTGAGTCCAGTCTCATTCTTTTGCATGTGGATATCCAGTTGTTCTGACACAATTTATCAAAAAGACTATTCTTTCCTCGTAATTATCTTAACACACTTGTCAAAAATCAAGTAATTGATTCAGGTAAACATGTTTATTTCTGGACTCCCAATGACACTGCATTGATCTATATGTGTATATACCAGTACCATACTGCCATGATTACTATACCTTTTTAGGAAGTTCTGAAGTTGGAAAGTGTGTCCTCTGCTTTGTTTTTTCATTTTCAAAATGTGTTGACTATTCTGAGTCCCCTGAATTTGGATCAGTCTGTCAATTTCTGCAAAGAAAGAATCTGGGATTTTGATAGGGATTAAGCTGAATTTGTAGTTTGGGGAATATCACTGTCTTAGTAGTAAATCTTCCAGTTTGTGAACATGGGATGCTTTTCCATTTATTTAGATCTTCCTTAATTTCTTTCAACAATGTTTTGTAGCTTACAGTATACATATCTTGTACTTCTTTTGTTTAATTTAGTCCTATGTGTAGTGTTCTTTTTGATACTATTGTAAATGAAATTATTTTCTTAATGTAATTGTGGGATGATTTGTTGCTAGTATATAGAAGTGCAATTGACGTTTGTATATTAAGCTTGTATCCTGAAACCTATCTGAACTCATGTATTAGTCCTAATAACTCTCTTTCTCTCTCTCTCTCTCTCTCTCTCTCTCTCTCTCTCTCTCTCTCTCTCTCTCTCTCTGCCCCTTTCCATTTTGTGCTGTTTTCCTCTTCGTTTATGAATTGTACTCACTCTAATCTTTCAGCTTCTCCAAAATGTGAAGCCCTGTCTCATGATAGGGCCTTTACATGTTCTGTTCCCTGTCTGGATTTCACCCTTATTTTGGAATCTTCTGCCTGGTTAACTCATCTTTCAACTCTATCCATATATTGTCCGTTTGTGCAAGCAACTACAGTACTGTGTTTCTTTTTAATGTTTACCTCATTTTGTCCCCTCATTTGTGGTGGACTCTGGCTGGTATAGTTTTACCCAAAAGAATATAATCCCCTGTCCATTTTTCCATACGAGGATAATTTTTAGCACCTACATAGTGCCTGGCACATAGTGAATACTTAACAAAGCGTTTGTCGAATGAAAGAAAGAATGAATAGTTAGCACTGTAAGAATATACCATCATTAAGAACTTTGGGTAAGGCTGGTGGGGGTAATTGAAGGTATGGCGCTTATTATCTACATAACTGACCTGCCCTTCTGAGAAATTACATTCTTGGAATGTGATTGTCTTAGGAGAGCAGAACCCTTGAGTGTGACACCAGTAACGTGTGGTTTTGTGTTGCTTCTCCGCTAAAACCCCCTTTGTGGTGGTGGGAAATTGAGAAAGGAAAACCCAGATATCTGAATCATTTGCAAATGAATAACCTCTGTCTGACTTTTTATTTGCACCTTACCTTGCAGGAAAAAGGGGGTTTGAAAAGATTTGTTTATTTTTCTTGCATAATTCAACCACTCTGACAAACACAGGGAAATTCCCAACCAGCCTTCCCAGTGACTAGCAAGAAAAATATTCCCCTGGAACTCTGCAGCAGAAGACTCTTTGTGTGCCAGCTCCCCTGAAAGAATGTCCTGAAACCTTATAATTCCTGGGTTCAACTCTGATGCTTTACTGGCATCTTAAGCCCCATGAAATCAGGTGGGAGGCTACGGATGGTAGAAAGCAAAGGGAAGATGAGCTGAAAGTTTTGTAAAATGAAATCAGGATGAGATGGTGTGTGATTTTCTAGAGCATGATGCATTTCCTATATACTTCTGGGTATCTGTATCCCAGTACTGAGACCAGACAGAAGGAAAACATTTGCATACCACAATTTCACATGGTGCTGTATTTTAGATAATCCTTACACACCTGAAATGGGGCTCGGTTCCAAGTGTTGGAGACCTTTCAGACATAGTAAAGCGTTATATTATGAAGCTACAAGACCATCATAGATTTTGTCTTATGTATCACCATCATCCGACCCAATACCTGACTCAGAGGAAGGGTACAATGAAAATCAAGCAAAATGTTTTAAATAAGTCTATGCATACCAAGCTAATTTGCAAATTAGCTTCTACAACCCAGTTAACTAAGCTCATTTTCCTTTTTTAATTTTATCCTGGCACTCACCTGTGCCTTTTGTCTTCTATAGCAAAGGGTGGAAATATTTAGAGATTTTAATTTTTAGTTGCTTAGGATGGGGAATTAATTATGCTTGCATTCCAATAAATAAATAAATAAATAAATAAAATCATTGTTTCCTTGTTACTAAAATACTTAAAATGAAAGATATGGCTTAGTAGGTATGGTTTTTAAATGCCTTGTTAAAGGAGAGTTTAACGTATTAGAAGTTTATATTGAACAAAAATGGAAGAGGAAGCTTATAATAGAACAATACTCCAATATTTATATTCTCTTAGAATCATGTGTTCAGCTAAATACCATGCAAGAACTACCTGCTCTTACTTTTCTTCCTATCTCAAAATACCTCTCTAATAAAAGGGAGAAATGATCACAATTTGGATGCCTTTCTTCAAAACTCTGTCTTCAGTCTGAGGTTTCTAAGAGTTCACAGGAAAGTTTCCAGTTGCTGCCTAAAGAAATTACTACTAGATGGTGGCAGACCACTGAGTCAGGATGACTTTACTTGAGTTTAATAATGTGTTAAGTTTGATGCAAACTGTTACATATTTAAGTGGGTCAAGATCATTGAACGTGGACTTCCTTCCTGGGATTTCTTCTACTCCCAAAACTGTTCACCAATCATTTAGATGCTGTTTTGGTTCCATAAATATTCATTGCACTTTGGCAGAGATACTCTTTTAGATTCTGTGAAAAGAGCAGTGAGTAACAAACATAAATCTCCTGTAGGTGGGGTTTAATTCCTGGGAGAGCTTATTATTTCCCCCCCTAGTCAAATGAAATAAAAACAGTGCATGTCTCAAAGCCTGCTCTTAGGATTCCATAGGGTCAGAGAGGGTGTGGAAGGAAGAGACAAATGACCCCTGGCTTTTCAAGGATCTTGGTTATATGTGGATTTGAGCAGAAGTTAAGGAGAATATATTATTGAGGTGCAGGAATGTGCGCATGGTTTTAGGCTGCAAGGAAGGAAGCAGGAAAAAGTAAAGAAAAATGTTGAAAATGTAAGTGAGAGGAAAAAAAAACAATATCAGGAGCTTGGGAGAAATTCACTTTGATCAGGGAACAGAACTGTGACTCCAAATGTCACAGGAAAAATTCTGAGTGGAGTGGTGGGAAGCAAATTTTGCAGCCAGCCCTGAAGAGGTTTTATTTCAAGTCATTAACAGTTTTCCACGGTAAGAAACAGGAACTTTGAAGGGTAATGTGTGATGCCTTCTCTTGCTGTGTTACATGCTACACAGGTTTGACATGGAAGTAATTTAAATATCTGCAGAAACAGAATTCATGTCAGTGCTTCTCAAAATACCTACATATTTTACATATGCCTAGACTCTGTACCAGATGCTTCAAAACAGAATCTTTGAAGCCATTCTCAGAAAGCTACCTTTTTTTGCGGGCAGGGGGAGGTGAGATAAATGTAACATAATATTCAACATTTAAATTATTTTAAAGTATAAATTATAAATTAATATAAAGTATAAATTCAGTAACATTTAGCACAATGTCATGCCACCATCATCACTATCCAGTTCTAAAACATTTCATAACCTCAAAAGGGCACTGAATCCCCAATAAGAAAACATTTCCCATCCCCTAACCACTCAGCCTCTGACAAACACCAGTCTGCTTTTAGTATTCGCAGATTTTCCAATTCTCAATATTTTCTATAAGTATATATGAGACCTTTGGGATCTGGCTTCTTTCACTTAGCATAATGTTTTCACTATCCATTTGTGGCATACCTCAGTGTTTTATTCATTGCCAAATAATGTTGTCTAGTATTTTAGATCATATTTCATTTACCTAGTTATTGGTTGATGGACATTCAAATTGTTTCCTCCATTGTAACATAAACAGTATTTTTATGATCATTTGTGTACAAGTTTCTATTCAAACACATGGTTTTCATTCTTTTGAGTATATACGTAGAAATGGAATTACTGGTTCATATGGTAATTCTATGTTTAAATTATTAATGTGCTGCCAAACTGTTACGTACACAGGTTGCACCATTTTACATTTCCATCAGCAACATAGATGGTTCCAATTTCACCCCATCCTCACTGGCCCTTGCTACATTTCTTTTTTATCATAGTTATTCTATTGCGAAGTAGTATGCATTCTGTTTTTGATTTCCATTTCCCTAGAAATTAATAGCATTAAGCAAAAGTATCTTCCCTTGTGCTTGTTGTCCCATTTGTACATCTTGGGAGAAAACTGTACTCAGGTCCCATGCTCATTCTTTAGCTGAGTTTTTTGTATTTTTATTGTTGATTGGTAGGAGTTTTTGTGTTTTCTAAATGTTATACACACATCAAACATCAGATATGCAAATATTTTCTCCTAGTCTGTGAGTTGTCTTTTCACTGTCTTGATTGTGACCTTTGAGGAACAGAAATTTTTTGATGAAGTTTGATTACCTATTTTTTCTTTTGCTCTTTGTGGAAGAGTACCCAAGTTATTATGACTTTAATAATTATGATTATTGCACTAAAGTGACTATTCTTTACCCAGATACTATCTGCTGAGGCTTGTGCATTTCTAATACAGATTAAGAAACCCTAATACAAATACGACTGGGCCCCGCAGTGTTTCAGATTTTGAATTTTCTTGCATTTTGGAATATTTTCATGTACATAATTACATAGCTATCTTGGGTAGGATCCAAATCTAAATACCAAATTTGTATTTCATATACATAGCCTGAAAGTAATGTTATACAGTATTTTCAGTGTGCCTACATTCTGACTGTCACTTGTCACCTGAGGTCAGGTGTGAAATTTTCTACTTGTGGCATCACTTCAGTGCTCAAAAACTTCATATTTAGGATCACTTTAGCATTTAGGTTTTTAGATTAGGGATGGTTAACCCGAAGGTAGATTTGTTATAGGTGTACATATCTAAGAGTATCAAAGAAATCACATACGTCTTAGTCATCTCTTTCCTTTTAAATGCAAATATTCATTTTTTTAGTCTAAGTATTGTTTTACTTTTAATTTTTATTATAAATAAATTTCATGCAGTGACAATGAACCTTTTAGAGCTTTTAATGATACAAACAGCTCACAGCAGCACATGTGCCATTGATTCACCAACACTGAGTTAAAGCAAAAATTGAAACAATATTTGGAAGTACAATCTGTTTAACCATCATTACTCACTGTTGAAGTTTCACTGGTCTAAACACTTTTATATAATCTGTTTGTATTGCACATTCATTTCACTCCCTGAAAATTTATTGAGCAACTGCCGAAGGCTGGACAACATGCCGAGGACTAAGTGAAGGATAAAAAGATGTGTCCTCTGTTCTTGTGGACCTCACAGTCTTGCAGGAAATAGAAGTGTATCAGCAGAAAAGACCACACTATGTGGGAAATTTCTGGAGTGAGATCAGAGTGCTAGAGTGGGACACAAAAGAGAGATTCACAAGCTCCTTCTTTGGGTGCTGGGGATTCAAAGGAAGTATTTGGAGCAAAGGAATTCCATGAACTAATTTCACATTTAGAAATATTCTGGCAGTAACAAGGGAATGAACTAGACTAAAAGGAACAAAAATGAGACAGTGAGATCAGTATTTTGGCAATAAATTCTCCCATACTTTTTTGTTCAGCATGTAGAAATGTTCTAAAATGTTTCAAATATTGATACAAGGTGATTTTTTTCTTAAACTTGTATTAGGAAAGCACCAAAGACACACTGAATTCTTCCACGCACCATGAACACAGCTTCTACAGTCATGAGAAACATGGCCTGTCTCATTTCACCTCTGCCACCCCATCTTCCTTCCCAGACATCACATTAATTCATCTATGAATATTTCATTATGTCACTTCAACAGAAAAGAACTCTTTTGAAAATATACCTCCCTGCCATTATCAACCCTAAAGTTAATAATTTTTTAATAGTAGGAGATTTTTAAAGCTTAAGGATTTACATAAATCTTCACATAGGAAATTCTATCTTATTGCCTATGGAGAATTTTTTCTCCTTAAGTCCTTTGGTAGGGAACACAGAGGTAACTGAGTTTCTTAAAAGCAAAATGATGCCTCTTTAAATGCATGAAAAATATACAGCTCCAAAGAATCATCTTAGTTACTAAGTCTTCTACTTCACATATTTAGCAAAGAACTTTCTGCCTTATTTTTATATATTTATGGTTTGAAAATAATGTGTGCAGACTGAGCTCTTCAGAAATTTTTGAGATTTTTGAAAGACTCTGTAATAATCCCTCACATTTGTGTAGTGTCTTGAATTTTTCAAAGTGCTTGCATGCCTATTAGCTAGTGAATTCATATTTGTGCTGTACCAAGATATGTATTATCTAATGTTTACAATTGTCATCCATTTTGCTTTGTTGTGGCTTTTGGGCTTCGAATAAAATAATAAACAATACATGTAGAGTCTCCTACTTGTAAGCCAAGAAAGACTTTGTAGTCAAGCCTGCATGTGTGATGAAAGGAAATTACTGTGAGTAACATCTCAGCAGTTATAATTTACTTCATTTTCTACAGTTGGGAATATTTGGCAGTTATACACACACATATAATGATTTGAAATCCATAGTTATAAGTCAATACTTTTCATGGGCTCAGAACTACAAATAACTTTCTTAAACCTCTTGGAAAGGCTTGTAGTGAGATTAAGGAACATGGCAGGATATGAATTAGTGCAGGGTCTTGGGCTAAAACATGCTGATAGATCCTCATTAATTGGTCTCTATTCTTTTCAAACCATTTCTTCAACTGTCATTCAGATTCCCAGACCTACAGCAGACAAGTTTATCTTCTAAACATTCTCTGCAGAATAGCTTGGTGACCGTTCATCAAAGAAGTTGATTCAAATGTCATATTTAGTATGGATCTTCACCTATAAAATGTAGACAATTTAAACACTCTTTAAAAATTAAACACAGCCGTAATTTATCTGAATACAAAAGATTGAACTGCCTTCACATTTGCGCTTGCTTTTCTCAGGCAAATACAGTGAAATCCTGCCCTCAGATTACAGAGGAGCACAGTGAGCTCGAGGCAACCTGGGTTTACAACTGCTGGATTTGAGCAAGCTGTTTAACTGTCCTCTACTTCAGAGTCCTCCAGTGATGTGCTGGAATCTGTTTCACCTGCTTCCAAGAACTGATTATTAAATATGCAAGAATTTGCAAGCCAGTTTTAAACTGTTAGTTGTTTGAAATCCAAGGTTGGCATATTTATACCACAGATACAGGCATGTATTAGAGTTCAGGCATTTTCCCCCAGAACTGATTTACCACACACCACTGTTCATTAAATAAGTTTAAGGACAAAATGAATTAGTTTATATAAAGTACTTTGCAACACTTAGTCACTCCTTGGTTTCCATGGGGCACTGGTTCCCCTCAAATATTGAAATCTGTGGATGCTCAAGTGCCATATACAAAATGCTGTGGTGTTTGCATAGAACCGATGCAATCCTCCTCTTTGAGTCACTTCTACATTTCTTGAAATACCTAGTATAATGTAAATAGTTATTATGCTCTATTGTCTAAGGAATAAAAAGGAAAAAAGTTTGTACCTATACAATACATATGTGATCCACCCCTCCAAATATTTTTGATCTGATATTACGATCCAAAGAGGCAGGATTCATGGGTGTGGTAGGCCAATCTTACTCTCTATACAAAAAAGCACGCAGTTAAATGCTTACTACTATTATTGATATTATTATTTGCCGTTGACAACAAATGCAACTAACTCTCAATGTTTCTCATCTTGATGAATGATCTCTATCCTAGGCTTTTCTTTTTGCCCCAATTTGATACTTTCAGTAGCAGCGTGCCAGGGAATATATTCAGACACACACTTTCGAAAAGCAGTGAAAACTTAATTAATTCATTGGAGGGCTTTTAGTTTCTCAATCCTGACAAAATATTTGATGGGAGTAAGAAAGAAATGAATGAAATTGTGAAAATAATAAAGGCAGAGGGTTCTATGTACACTCAAAATATTTACTCTCCTTGTGTCTTCTTTGAGGGGACTCACTGAAATTTCTTTGTAAATAGCAAACGGCAAAATAATGAACAATTTTGAACACGTGGTTAAAAAAAAAAGGATGAAAATTCTGGGCTTCTGTAACAAATAATAGATTACTGACCCAAATTATCTAAAGAAAAAAGAGGCTTTCTGGTTCATGAAAATTTTAGAGGGAAAAGTCCAGGGATAGATCTGTTTTTGAACTCAGCTTTGTGCGGGCTTTTTTGTCACATCTGCCTCTTATTAGTTTAGCTCCATCCCCAGCCTCGTGTGGCCAGTCCAGCAGGAAAGAGAAACTGCTTGTCTTACAGTTTCTGAAAAACTCCTAGATTCATTTGAATTGAACCAGCAATGGTCCCATACCTGACTCCTGTTTGGAAGTCCTAAAAGACTATCTAATAGGGCAGAGGTAATTCACTGCCTAAAATTGGGGATGCTACACTACAAAGATGAAAGTCAGGACTGGGGATATAGTTCAGCGATTGAGCATTTGCCTAGCAAGAGTAAGATACTGGGTTCCATCCCCATTCCCAGATTGGTGGCGGGGAGAGAAACTCAGTCTAAATTATCATCATCATAATTGAATAGCTATCAATGACAGGTCACATACATGCAGAACATAAGCACATTGCTATCTGTTTGAACAAGGTTCTAATAATAGCTTTCTAAGGTTGGGTTTCAGCCCTGGACACTTCTGATGACATTGAAGACCTTAGTCATAAAGAAGCAAAAATAAAGATAAAAATAAAGATAGTATCTCTGCAGGGAAGCGATTTGAAAAACCAGATAAAAGAGTGTTAAAATGTAAGTAATAGCAAAACATAATTTCTAATGCCTCTTGCCAGGCAGATTTCACATCCAGAGTTCAATAACAGGAAGATATTCCCGGTGTACTCTTGGTGACTTCCTTGTTAACCAGGACTGAGAGCCATAAGGTACAGGGGCCTGAGAAATTTTGGAAGCATTAACATGGGGTGAAGTGAGAGAGATAAAAACTCAGTGTTTTCTGTAATGGAAACAAACCTGTTGGCATTTAGAAATTCCACAGAGTACTTACTTGGCTGTCAAATTTGTTTTAGAATTTCATTCCAGGAAAGTAAGCTCTAACTCTAATGTTATGGAGAAGTTTAAATATTTACACCAGGAAAAACAAAACAAAACAAAACAAAACATAAAACCCTCCACCCCAGAGCCTCAGCCATTAACAGGTTACATAAGTCTACCCAGGACAACATAGAAAGTTCTGTGGGCCCTGCTTTCTAATGGGAAGTGGTTGCTTCCATTGCTCTTGGTCGTGCTAGGTCTGAGCTGGTTGTCTTCCTAATTATTGACCTTGTTCTTAAAGCCATAGGCCATAATGCATGAGTCATGGAGGTTAAAATGCAAAATTCTTCGGTTTATCTCATGCGTGTATTCTGATAGTCATAAATTAGAACTATGATTCATATCCTGGCCTGCTGGGCCCTAACCAAACACATCTTCTCATCTGTCAATGTATACTGAGAACCCTACAGTGCTTATTGGCATGGAGTGATTTAAGGGAACCTATTTTTCTTACAGAATCCTACCCAAACATGATTAAAAAAAAAAAAAAACACCACTGTGATACCCTTATCTTCGCCTTTAAATATGACACACTAAATAATCTCGTGACCAAGCCAAGGAGATACCAAAAATAAGAGGAGTTTGTATTTTACTACAAAGAAGCACATCTGTAAGCATTTTGAAGGTTGGCATAGTTTCCAAGGATTTTGAGATTGGGTGGAGGTAAAGGTCAATACTCTGTGTAGCCCTGAAAAAAACAAAACAAAACAAAACTTAGTTCTTCAGTAACTGAACTAGAAACTGAATACTAATCCATAGTTTACAAATAGTATCATATAATACTCATTTAAAACATGCAGAGAGGTGAGGCAGGTGATACAAAAATCACCTTTTACTGTAAAACACAATGCGTGCCCGCATCGAATAGTAGGGATACTATAATTAGCAATTTCTTTTCTCCTATGAAAAAATGATACCCAAGGATTTCTGAATCGTAGCGTGGAATTCCTATTATTTGCAGAAGTATAATTAAGACTATGCAACTGTAGCACTGAAGGTTAGGCACCACTTAAGACAACAGAAAAATTTTAAACCGGCATTTCCGGAAAATAAATGAGAGTGTTCATTATTGTTAAGTGCTACAAGCCGTGTAAGCATAGCTGGTTTTTGTCCCCGTTGTCTTTCTGGGACCTTTTAAATGAAAGGTTAGTAATTCATTCTTAATCACCCACAAGCTGTTGGGTACCTCGTGGCTTGTAACCACTGGAATTAATTGCAGGTGCCTCTGAAGTTCTGCAAAACACAGAAAATGTGATCGTGATGGATTCCTAACATAACGTGGCTAGCTTGGGTAATTAGCTCCAGATCCCTCCCCTTGTTCGGAAGTGTGTCTGCTTCTCGGAGGATTTCTGAAGCCACGTTTGCCTTTCTTGAGAGATAGTGGACAAACGTCTGTGAAACAGATGAAAGCTAAACTCTCAATTTTGGAATGGGAGACGTGAACTAACAGCTAAAGCACATCTGTAAAGCCGCATTCCCAAAGTAGGGAAAGAAAAATCAATTTGGTGGTAGCATATTTTGCCCTTGAATTTAAGAGTAGTGACTCTGCTTGGTGTTCAAGTCAGGCTTCGACACCATCACGATGTCCTATGAAACCTGGCCCTTCAGTGTCTGTCCAAGGACCAGCAGCATTCACATCACTTGAAGCTAATAGTGATGCAAAACTTGGCCACCCCAGACCTGACCCAGAACGTGCATCTACAATAACCCAGGTTCTTTCACTGGCATCAACATTTGAGAACCACAGGTGTAATAGATAATGGGACACATAACCTATTTAGAGAGACTTTCACTGTCTAGGAGGTATTTACAGTCCAAGTGTGATTGCAAACCTATCCGGATGAAACCAGGGCAGTGCTGTTCAGGGGCCACGCCTACCTCAGTGTATGACATAATGCAACGGACAGATGGATGGAGGATGGATTGGATGGATGGGTGTATGGAGGGCATGGTACTCCTCTAAAATACTTAAAAGAAGAAGTGAATATTTTTAAAAAGCAATTAAAGACCAGTATTTGTTTTGTGCTGTTACTTGGAGAGACTTGTTTAATTACACAACCATAATGGGTTACATGTCAGGTCAAAAAATCTTATTTTAGAAACTGACTGAAGAGTTTCCAGTCTCCAACAGCCTGGGTATAGAGCCAGGTCTGAGGTATGGAAGGGTGTGCCTTCCTTTCCCTGAACATGATGCATTTATGTCCTCTATAGCTATGTTCCCATTTTCTACGTTTTCCATGGTTATGTCTCATCTCCATTGCTAAAATAGGAACCTTTTAGAGGTAGCAACAAGACCTGAAATATTAGCTCTCCTACACCTCGAACCTGTCCACCCTCAAGAAGCTACATCGTAGTGGTGCCCACTCCGTGTCTGCCAATGCCAACAGCCTGTGACAACATGAAGAAATTCACTCCAGAGAAGAGTCTGTGTCCTTCCTTTCTCTAAACTCAACATTTCTTTCAAACATAGGAGTGATTTTTTTTTGTTGCATTCAATATATGGTTAAAAATTAGAGCCAGCTTAGACTGTATAAATATTGAGCAACTTCTACTTCTCTGACATTTTGATGAAAGTGGCATTTATACCTGTGTCCCCACTACATTCAGGAAGCTTTTCCTTTGAGGGGTGTTGCCATGCTACCCCATCAAAGAGAAACTAAGGAGGAGATGCTCCACGACTCCTAAGTCAAACAGATTCCTGAAATGATGTTATAAGCCGTCAGAGTGGAAGCAGGCAGTCAGAATAAGTGGAGAAAGCGCTGGTCATAAAAATCAGAAAACCTGGATTTGTGTTTCAGTTTGCTCATTTAGTACTTGTCTGACTTTGGCAATTTTCATAATGTCTGGGAAAGACACCAGATGGCCAGTGAGTCAGGTTAATCAAACACTAGTTTCTTTTCCATCTATAGACCTCAGTTTCCTCATTGTGATGCTTAAAAACAAGACCCAGGTTAGAACTCAGCACATTGAATGTGCATAAAGAATTCTTCTCATTCCTTCAGAGTTTGCTGGTTGTTGGTGCCACCATGTTGTCTGGGAAGTCTAGTCTCCTGTGTTGGATCTCAGTCTGATCAAGTGCTCTGTGGGATGAATCGCATTTGTCCCTGGTGTTAGTGTTCTAGAGTCGAGGTCTACCTGCCAAGTGGACGTACTTCTAGCACTAGAGTCATTTCTGCTTGTTCCTGACTTTCTACCACATGCTTGTATTTAGATCCAGGCCCTGCTACTTCCAACAAAAAAGCTTTCCCCATGTACCACCAGTAACTGACTGGTAAAAAATGATCAGAATTCAGAAGATTTTATTCTTGGGGCACTCCCTTTTCGAGCTTCAATACTTTTGACATTTTTGAAGTGAATGTAATTTTTGTAAATAATTCTCTTTAAAAATATCTAAGAGCATGTAGATTCATTATAGAAGGAAGATTGATTTAAATATAGATGATAAAAAGGAAGAAAAAGAAGAGCAATAATAATCTTATAATAAAAAAATTATTGTCACCTCAATGAATAACTCTTGAAATCTTTACATAAATGAACATATATCAAATATCTTATTTAAATACATAAATAAGTGCATACATTGTAAATCTATTAGCATATGTTGTGTACAAGCATGTTAAAATATTCACAGCATGTATATACATATTTGTCTATTTGCCTCTAACTCTCTCATGTTCTCATAAATTATCAGAAAACAATACATATACAAACAATCTGAATTTTCTTATTTTATGACCTACTTTTTTAATTGACTATTCCTCATGCACTGAAATACAAATCATTTCTAATGCACTGAAGGATAAGTCAAGGTCTAGAACACTGTTAACCCTACACTAATGCAGAATGAATATGTGTGGGATCAATGAATAAACATATCCCAATGTATTTTCTGAGAAAGTTTTGATTTCTCTATGTTGCTTTTCATTTAAGTGGGGAAAATTTGTTGATAAAATTTATTGATAAAATTTGCTAATTGCTCTAAAAAGCTTACATGAGAAAAAAAGCCTTAATCAAAGAGAGACTCAGGTGGGTCTTTATTAATACCAGTTGGTAGGCTCCCGACGTCATAACTTCTCATCTTAGAACTACACACAGATTTGGTTTTAACATCCTGTCTGAACTAACTAAATGCTGTACATCTAAAAACCATTTTTCCTTTGAAATTTGGAGGTCTCAAGTGCAATGTCTTCAGGGACTGGAAACCAGTTACAAGAGTGACAAGTGCCCTTAGATCCTCTGCCAGCAGGCACAAGGTCCGATGGCTGTAGGGCCACATGCAGATTTCACCTGTGAGGTGAACTGGGTACCATGCATGTGTCAGCCTCCTGCAGTCACTCTGTGAAACTGGAGTTTTCACCCCTCCTAGCAAGTGGTCACTGCAGAATTCTGTTTGCAGGACAATATGGGGCCCAGTGGTACCAGATTTTAGAGATGCCAAAACTTTGAATATGTAGGTGAAAATCCTGGTTCAAAAGAAAAATGGCAACTAATTCAATTTTGACAATATAAAACCATACAAGCGAAACAAAACCTCCCTGAGGACCTTGAGAATCTGAGATGGGAGAGCTGTGTAAATTACCTGAAAGAACTAAGATACTTGAATACGAGGTGTAGAGGGGCCTGCCTGCCATTGTAAAGGGCATGATAGGTCACTCTCATACCATACACCAGACTCTCCTGCAGGAATCATGGGTGGGTGCAAGGAGTCCTAAGATGTCAGATCTGTTGGATGATTGCCATAGGTGATGGCAGTTAAAGAGGAGACTGCAACATCTTTGAAATGCTTAGTGAACCAGCACGTAGATCACAGAGTCTTAATGTGTTTTAAATTCTTATTTCTATAAAAATCTTCTGGACTACATTATAAGAAAAAAGCCCAACAACCCAGATTTAACTTCTCTTGAAACTCAGCTACAATTAAAAAAAATCTCTACCATATCTTAAAAGAAAAGCACATGTCAAAAAGGGATAAATTCCAGCCATAATAAGGAATGTCATTTCAGAATAATAGCTGTAATAGCATCTGTAGAGCAGTCATTAAAATATATTCTTGTCTATGAATGTCCTTAACTGCGGAATGGGACATAGCTTTAATCAGACAGGCCTTCAGATCAGTTATGTCAAGAGCAAGCAAGAGACTATGCATCTCCTGGTCAACAGAGGAAAAAAAACTCAGAACATTTTCTTTTATAGCTAAAATGCTTTATGAAGGAAATGGAGAGTTAGTCATCTTTATGATTCAGTGTCTCTGAGTATTAGGGTTGAGTGAAGATGGAGGCTGACACAGTCACTACTCTGGAAATTTGGAATTTAATTTTCAAGTACAGAGGATCATAAATCCACGATTATAAGAAGAGAGGCACAGAAAAGAGTGACATGATGCTCGATGGAGTGGCTGCTCCCTATGTGACTCTGCGCCCAGTCGCAAAGTGGAAAAGACGCATTCTCTAGCACTACGGGGGTTTGTGTTAGATCAGGTGGCCAATTCATGCACCATGGTCCATGGCCCCAGGAACTGACCTGCCAGTTGTCCTAAGAGATGTAGGGGAGACTCCCTGGGAAGGTCCCTGCACAGAGCTCTGGTGCTCCTCAGAGCTGTACCATGTGCACACGGGAAGTGGCAGGAAGAGATGTTGTCCAGTCCCCGTCCTCCAAACCCAACATGAGCTGGCAGCTACAGTGTTTCCCCCCTGACCTCGCTCACTGCTAACCCGCCCACTGTCAGGCCTGAGGACCTTGAGGACTCCTACACAGTTTGAGGCATTACCTGGAGGACGTTGGACTGATTCATAGTTTGTTATTGAACACATTCTCTTTGAAATGATGTGTCTGATGGTAAGATTTCTTTCTTCCTTCCCTCCCCCTCTCTCCTCTTCCCTTCCTTCCTCTTCTTCTTCCTCTTCTTTTTCTTCTCCTCCTCCTCCTTCTCTTCCTCCTCCTTCCCCTCCTCCTCCTCCACCTCCTCCTCCTTCCTCTTCCCCTCCTCTTCCCCTCCTCTTCCCCTCCTCCTCCATCTCCTCCACCTCCTCCTCCTCCTCCACTTCCTCCTCCTTCACCTCCTCCTCCTCCACCTCCTCCTCCTTCTCTTCCTTCTTCTTCATTTTCTGATATTCATTCATTCATCCAATATACTTTTAGAGAACACCCACAACATGCTAGGCAGGGGACAGGGATAGGAACTGAGAATTTCCTGTCCTATCATGGTCTGGTGAATTAAGCACTTGCACAAACTGAATAATTAGAATCAGGATAAATGCTATGGGTTGCGCTCTCTGCTTGTTCCTTTGTTTATATCCTCTTGGTCCCTACCTCTCACCCAACTATTGCTCTGGCAACCAGTTCCAGACAAGCTTCAGTCAACAGCACAGAGGTATCATTTGGCAGTGTTTGTCCTCAGCCTGTGGCGACATCTTGCTCCCTGCCCTAGGGCTTCCCTCCTGCTAAAGCATGGGAACCTGCTCAGAACTCTTCATTATCCATTCTGGAGGTGTTTGGGGAAGGGGTAAATGAATACCTGCAGAGAGCCTTTCTTCAATAGAGGACCAAGGCTAATAAATTAAGGCTCCCCATTTTGTCCCATGGATAAGAAGTTCCAAGATGTTTTTCATAGGCTCCTCAAAATATCCTGGCAGGGCATAATGTCAGCTTCCCACAACACTGACCAAATCATAGTACATCATTATCCTGGCTTTCCTATTTCCTGTTTCATTCCCCTATCCAGTCTGCTCCCTGATATCAGTCCTGAAATTACCTTTACATAAGCCTTTCTCAGGTTCTGCTTCCAGAGACTCCAGGCTATGAAGACTCTGATATCACACACACACACACACACACACACACACACACACACACACACACAGAGGAACTCAGTTTAATCTGGCTTGAAAGGGAATATGTGAATGAATGCTATACCTACTCTGCCTACCCATGGTCATTTCCCCCTTCTTCCCTACTAGTAGAATCCCAGTTTTATCAGGTCCCTACCCCTCTGGAAAGCTGAAGGATGTATTCTATTTAAGCTAAACCATTGACTTCACCAGTGCCTGATTGGGAGGTGAATACATGGCTAAGTTTGGGCCTGAAAGACCTAAGAGGAGCTCTGCTGGAGGTTTCTAGAAATTCGTTTCTTCTGCTCCGAGGACAAGAAGTGCCTCTGCCCGGATTAGCTATGATATCTAGACCTGTGTCAAGCATCTTATGGCCATGAGGGCTTCCAGACAAAGATCAAGCCTGCATGCTGTAAAAACGTGGCAGAGACTTGGGAAGATAATGAATTTTGGATGATATTGTTCAACATTGAATTCACTATTTCCTTACTGTTTCCTTCTCTTTACTTAAGTGCTTATTATAAGCAATTCCTCCAGGGCCAAAGCAACATTAGAAAAAGCCAGTAGGAAAACAAAGTCCTCCAGAGAATTTTATGTCTTAGAGCTAGTGGTGAGTTATTCTTAGTGAGTACCCACACGTACAATTTCCTGCTCTCTTAACCTCTTCACTGGGACTTCAGGCTGATGCTTTTAGGTGCTGTATTAGTCATACCATCCCCTACTGCCTCCCTAGGAAGATGACAACAAACAGGGCTCAGAATAAATAATAAGAAAGCACTCAGACTCCATTCAAAATAAAACACCAAGGAAAGAGTCGATTCACTGCCCCAAAAATGTCATCAGAAACCTAATGTCATCCTAACTTTCTGCCATGCCATAAAAGGGCAGCTTATCCTTTATCTTATTCTTTGTCAACCCCAAGAGGATGCGGGACAAGGAGGTTGTGAACCCACACTATAGGGAAGGAGAGATGGAGCTAGGAGAACCCCTAAGGAGACAGAGGCAAGCTTTCACCTGAGCACCAAAACCACAGCTTCGTTCTCTATTGGCAGCAAGCACACTGGGTGTCCAGATGTTGGTATCTAAAGCCATTCTCTAGTAAAAGGAACCAGGGCTCCTTAGAGACATGGATGATTCTAGGAAGCTGGTAAGAAATGCACAGGATGCACTCAGAGCACCCTGTAGGACCAAAAAGTAAGAAGGTGCTGAAATAAAACTAAACAGAAACAGAAACTTACAATATGGAGAGTATGTCAAAGACAAAGGTACCAATTGAAAGAGCTTCCAGTGGCCAAACCTGGGACAATTTGAGCAGCAAAATAATTGAAAGTCTGTTTGAATTCTAACCCAAAATTTAAAGTAAATATCTATCAGTCTATATGACACAAATACATAATAGACTGAATAAGTGCATAGAGGAGACAAATCTCCCAAGAATAAAAATTTCTTGTAGTTTATGTATAATCATCTGACCTGAAGGAGCTGGTACATTATGCTCTTTTTTCCTTTCTCTCTCTCTCTCTCTCTCTCTCTCTCTCTCTCTCTCTCTCTCTCTCTCTCTCTCTGTTTTTTTTCTTTTTGGGAGGTGGTGGAGCAGAGTTTGAGACAGGCTACTCACTACTCACTACATAGCCCAGGCTGGCCTTGAACTCGTCGTGATCCACCTGCCTCAACCTCCCAAGTGCTGAGACTATAGGCATGAGCCCTCTACCCCAGCAACACTCCCTGAAGTGAGTGCTTTGTGTAGTAACTCCTTTCCAAAGACTACAGTATGAAAAGAAGGAAAAAAAAGTAAATTTACAGTGGAACCCAGCCAGATAACCAAGCTTGGCATCAAAAATAAATCACATTGAGTCTGTGTATTCCAGACACAGCCTGGTGGAGACAGAAATAGCATGTGTGGGACCTGTGATCTTTCCAAGACCCTCGACCACAGTGTCATCATGATACTCTGGGTAAAGGGGCTTTCTACAAACTGCCTCACTGGTGTCCCTTAAGCTGACCAACAAGGTCATTGAAAGCAAAGACTGAGAACCTGCCACAGCCAAGATGATCATAAGGAAACATAGCAGCTAAACAAAGTGCGGTGTCCTGTGTGGGGTCCCAAGGTAGAAAAAGGATATTAGGCAAAACTCAAGGAAATCTGAATAAAGCATGGACTTCAGCTAGCAATAATAATGTGCTGGTATTGGTTCATTATCTCTAATAAATGTATCATAGTAATATAAGATGTTAGTAAGAGGAGAAAATAGAAACAGAAGATAGGGGAATCTTGTACTATTTCATAATTTTGTCTGTTAAGATAACGCTCTTCTGAAAAAATAGAATTTATTTTAAACATAGGCACCCTGGGCTGAGCTAGGAAAGACAAAGTGTCCACAGTCTGTGAACGCTTCTTTCCAGGAGCGAGTTCTCCAGCAGCTCTGTTGGTTAAAGAGCAATGACATGAAAACTGAGGCATAACTGTACCTAAGGGTCACCAGATGGCTGTCATCTGGAAAAGCCAATTCCCTGAGCTGTCCAGCTGAATACATGATCTTCAGATGGATGCATGTTGGTGAATATTTAACCCCCAAGGAAGAATTCTACTGACTCTATCTATTCAAATAATGCAAAATATTTAACAGTTTCAAGTGGTGGCAATTCATACACAAACATATATACACATTTCATGCCAAAATTTAATCAAATGTTATATTCTAACTACTGTTTGTTCAACAAATAGATAATTCTCTACTATGCACCGGGAAATATTTAAACCATATGCACTTGAGTTTTACAACCAGGCCATGTAGGAATTGCCTTTGGAACTGATTGATTCAAGCATTTGCAAATTCGTGGCTTCAATTAGATACTGGTACAGCTCCTGGTTAAAAAAAAAAGTCAACTAAGAGTAGTAATACATCTTTTAAAAAATAAATTAATGTTGACATTGCTGTAAAGTTAATTACATGTTGGACTCCATTTACTTCCTCTATAAGGCCCAAAACTGTTTGGGTGATTTATTCAAAAGTTGGAATAATAGAAATACAAAGACATTTATAATCACCTCCTACATCTGATGTATCCATTTGTACATGCCTCAGCTACTCATAAGTTCCTCCAAAGCCAGGGCTAAATATTATTTATCTTTCTGTCTTCCATGTAACTATAAAAGGGCCTTGGACATGGTAGATGTTCAATGCTTTTGAAGAAGGAGTTAAACCCAATAAGCTTTGCTGCTCCTGTGATTTAACAGGAAGTTTGACTGGAAATCACTGTGTACGTAGAATGCACCGTCTTGATGACATGTCTTTCTCACTCACAGATGCCAATGGTAAAATTCAGAAAGCTTTTGTTCTCTCCTCTTCACACATTTGTATATTTGAACGCATGCTATTTGTTTTTTATAGCAATCACTGAGTAACTAAAAGGCATTTCTTTTGCTTAACGAGTGTTGAAGCGTTCAGCAGTGTCAGTTTACTTTGCAGAATTTTGTGTTGTGAATAGGACAGCCTTGACAGTGTCAAACCCAGAGCTCTGAGATCGACTCTTTGTTCTATTTTTTGATAGGACCAAGAGATTCAGTCGAATTTGCCTTTCTCAACAACCCTTATTTCTAATCCCATTAAATATTTAGATTAAGTATGTAGTGGGAGGTAGGTGTAGGGGAGCATTAGACAAGTTGTTTCAAAGGAAATTTAGACCATTATTGCACCCAAATTTCCCAATTTGTGACCCATATGAGGGTTTACATATCTAATGTCTTACTTATCAATGGAAAGTAAGGTTATCACCTAGCTCTGACCTAGTTCTGTCCCTTGTCCCCTTCTCCAGCCCTTCTATCATAGTCGCACATCTTCAGCTGAAATGCTCATACATCTGGCTTCCAAATTCAGATCTAAATCACTGCCTTTTATCTAAACTCCAGCTTCCTGCATTTCTAGACTCTAAATTGGAGTTATTTTATGAACACAGGGTCTGAAATTGTGTAAGACCATTTTGTCCACCTGGAAACGTAGTTTGCCCCATTTCTTAGCGGTCCTAGGTAAATGAAGTTGGTATATAAGAGCAAGTTGCTAAGCATGGCAATGCCAAGTAGCTCTTCATTAGGTTTAGTACCCACTCTGTTGGTACTAGAGAACCTACCAACTCTCATTCAGAAAAGAAAGATCCATAAATGTAAACTCAATAGGAGCAGAGTATTTATTTCTTCTATATCATCCATTTAAAGGTCACGAGTTCTGCATTTTGAAAGACTTCAAGCATATTTTTTAGTGTATCTCAGAGTGTGGTTCTGGGACCAACTGTGTCAGAAACACTTGGATTGTTTGTTAATGAGCAGCTCGTTGGGCGCTAACCCTGGCCAATGTGATCTGAGTCTTCTGCTTGCGACGGTGTGTTCTAGACATTTGCTTTAAAAAGAAAAAAAACGCTTCCCTGCTGATTGAGTCTCAGGCATCCTAGAGTTCAGACTGTTGGGTTATCCTGTCTCTTCCGGCCCCCCTCCACGAACGTTCCTCACCTTTCTCCCACCTTTGGCCTTTTTGTGTTCTGTTTCACACATTTTGCTTATCTACTTTCCTTGAGCTTTCTGTTCTCCAGATCCTCTGAATTCAGAACCTTCAGGTACTTTCCACTGAACCTGTTCTATCTCTTTCATTTATCTTTCTCTGGTCAGGAATAAAGTAGCCACTTTGTTGCTGCAAATCTGCTTCCTGCAATCCCTGTAACCACTTTCCTGAGGTCATGAGACAGGCATGGGTTGCACAAAGCACTGAAAAAAACTATTCCTGGAAGTTTTTAAGAAGCAAGTGTAAACACATCATGTTCTGAGACATGAATTTAATGACCTATAAAACCATTGCTAGATTCATCTAAAGGTCTTCCATTGTAAATAGTAACTTTATTAATTTTCTATCCTTTCCCTTGTATGCCATTTCTTTTAGTCTTTCATCTTTATGTTTGGAAGCTATTCTCTCTTACTACCACTGCCACTACCACTAACATTGATTATTTTATAGTCATTTTACATCTCCCTTAATAGTGGGCACTAGCAGTCTGCCACACATTCATTGACACAAAATAAATATGCATTGGGCTACATTTTGCATTGTTTTCTATATCACAATCTCAGTGTTAAAAGGCAAGAGACTCCTTATTACAATGAAATGAAACATCTCACAACACAAAACTAAATGAAATTTTATACTTATTTAAATTTTCTTTGATAGGACACTCATAAAATAATAGATTTTAAATTAGCATGCACTGTGTTTACATCACAAACTACTTTGAAAGGAGTGGCAATAGCCACAAAGTAGTGATTGATGTGGGAAGGTGCTTGGTGTCACAGATTTTGATATCCCGTTCTCCTACTCTTTTGCATTGATTTGGTTTGATTTTTAGTGTCTGTGTGTGCGCGTTGCGTGGGTGTGGGTATGGGTGTTCTGGAATCCAGATCCTCCCTAAGGGGCCCTTTCTAGATCCTACCTTGATGTGTCCTCCACGGATTTCTCTAAACTCCAAAATTACCCTTGGGACCTCCTTATAATAAAAATGTCCTGCCTTGCTGGCAGGAAAGAAATAATTTGACATTTGCGTTTTAAAAATAAACCTTATTGAACTTATTGAAGGAAACAAAGCACTTCATTTAAAAAGTATTATCCATATTGAGAGGGCAAATATTCTGAACTCAGAAGTTTGAGTCAATCTTCTCCTAAACCACGACATTTCCAAGTGGGATGGAAAATCGCTAACCCACATTTCTGCAGGAAGGATTCATACAGCTCTCTCTCAAGGAGGAGTCAGGAGGACTCTGATGAATTCAGCCACCTCTCACTACAGAGAGAAAAAAATCATCGAGGCCACAATTCCTTTATATAAATGACAATATTAGTTTCTCAGATCATCAGTATGGTCTCTCTTGGGGGCTCTACTCCTAACCCTATTACACATAAAGCATTTTCCCCATTGAGGACTAGAACATGGAAATAAACAGAAACAGGGCCAGTGATACAGCTCAGAGGCACAGTGTCTAACTGGCAAATGTGAGGTCTTGAGTTCAATTCCTGGCACCGAGAAACAAAAACAAAAAAATACAAAAAAAGAGAAGCAAACAATTCCATTTGATGATCCCTTCAACAGTGGAAAGGACTACCTCTATACTAACGCCTGCTGTGGCCCGACACTAGGAATGCATTGTAAACCACCAGTGCTTAGACAGCAGAGGAGAAGCATCTTCCATAGACCACAAAGTCTGAAGCTGTGAGTCATGCATTTAAGTAAGAGAGCTACAGGCAACTCACAGGAGGCTTGCAAGCAAAGATTACATTGAATTGGACAGTCGGTTGGGATGACAATTGATTCCTTCCACCTGATATTGACCTGATGAGCTTCAGAAAAATAGTCTTGAACTAAAGGTCTCTCACTTTCCAGAAGAAGAGGTTTCTGTGTGAATGGACTTTAATGCAGACTTTATTCAGTCAAAATAATTGTCAAGGATATTTGAATGATGCATGTGATATTTTCAGTCTATTTTAATTTTTCAGGCGCATGAGTCATTGAGAAGAAGAAAAGGAAAGAATCAGCGTAGATTCATTTTTAATCTTATCCAAAATGAAAATATATATATACATACATTTAGTTTACTTTTCCTAGAAAATCTGCTCTTCTAGAAAGATCCTGGTGTTAAACCACTTTATTAAAAACTACATTTCCGAAACCTCCAATTCAACTTATTTTTAAAATTTGGCCACACTCATTATCATTCTGGCATTTTAATTTACCACCAGGGCCCAGTTTGACCTCAGTTCCTTCTCCACCTTCAAGATCAGTAGGAAAACAACAATTTGAAGAAGGCTAAATTACTGAGGAAATATCCACCTTCTACCTTCTCGTCTCCATTCTTCCCCATACCTGATCTTGAAGACTCCATGATTCCAAAATGAATTTCTTAGTCAGACTGCAAGTGTTTATCAGAAATTGATTGCCTGCATCTAGGGACTAATGGGAAAGCTCAAGAGCTTAGACCTAGATCTTCCTTACCCAGGATCTGTCCAGGAGACTATGCATCGTCAGGTAGTTGAGGAGAGTGTTGCTTAGGCCACAGGGCCCCCTGGCATCTTCAAGCTGGCCCAGGGGCATATATTTCATAGCCGTGTGAAAACCCTGTGCCAGAATAGTTAGGAATGTGTAGACACAAGAAGTCAGGCTTACAAGGTGACTGCAGAGTTAACATAGATAAAGCTTTTTCATTTTACTTCTTTTCAAAGAGAATCCCTATCTTCATATACTCCCTCTCTCCAGCCCAAGCAAAATTTCAGTGCAGTGGCTAAATCATAATGGATCAGGAAAGTACATTAGCAAGATCTGAGTCAGTGCAGACTTTCCTCCAGAAAGAGGTTTTATAACCGGAATTGAATTAAACATGGTGGTTAAGGAACACAGTTTGCATTGTAGTGATTATGGATTATTCTAGCTATGATGACTGCAGAACAAAGCACCCCAAAACTTAGTGACACAAAACAATTATTTATTATCCTCTTGGACCCTATGAGTCAGGAATTCAGAAAGGACACAACCAGGCTAGCTTGCCTCTTTCCACAACATCTGGGACTTTTGCTGGGAAGACTTGCTAACTAGGGGCCGAACTGAGTTTGGGGTTTCTTTCTGACATGCCTGGCAGTTGGCATCAGCTGCAGCCTGAGACCCCAGTGGTACTTGCAACTAAAGTGCTAAGAAGTAACACTTTCAACAAGTCTCAGGATTAGCTAAACTCTTCCACAGTGGCCCGCTCCTCCCAGAGTCAGCACCCTAATAGAACTGGGAAGAAGGACCATCATCTTTTCTAACCTAGCTCCACATAGGGGAGTCATTTCTACAGTGTTAGAATTATTGCTTATAAGCTCAGATTTAAGGGAGGGGTCAAAACTCCCAACTCTGAATGTGTCAGTATTTTTATATATGCCTTAAATATGCTTACAATTTTCTTCATTCCTATAAAGCATAACTATCAAGAAATAGATTCATAATAGAACAAGCTAGTGTGCTAGCAATACAACATTGATTAAATGTGTATTTCAGTAATAACGGATGGTAATGAAGATGTGACAAAAGTGTATTAGAAGGTCTATGGTAACGTTTGTGACTGTTTAAAGCTCTTATTATAATCAAGCATGGAAAAGTACAGGGTTGTTCACTGTTATTAAGATTTTGCAACTATACATCTATTTAGAAACAATTTTATTTACAGAATTCTTGTAAAATATATAACAGCAGCTGCAAGGCATAAATTTTCCAAATCTTAACCAATTTTGAAACATCTTTCAAGGTTAGCAACCATTTGATAGCTGATTTTTAAACTTTTTGTAATGGAAGTGTTCTTGGGAGTGCAGCTCTGTACTGATTTCGTTTATAATAGCTGTAGGGACTATTTGTACTACTACTTGCTCAAATGACTTCCCAAGCCACTGAGAGGTCCTAGTTCCTCTACAAACCACACACCTGGCTGTGTCCAAATTTAGCACCCTCGTTTACTCAGTTTATCCATTGTACTTAGCTTTGTCACCACTTTCAAGCTTTTGAGTTCCTAAATGGAGACAGTCCTCTGATTAGGGCGAGGCATCAGAAAACATGTCCATATGGGTATCTTTGATCTTTGGGGCACTACATGATTTCTCATTTCCCCCTCTACAAGGATGATTTTGGGTGGAAATGTGTATAGCCTAGTTTTAGACACAATCTCTTTTCTTATGGCTTTTTAAATGATTAGATGAAAATGAGCCTTCCCCTTTGAAAAGAGAGGAGGTAAAAATGGAAAGGTAAAAAGTGGAGAGGCCCTGACTCAGGGAGTTTAAGTGACTTCCATTTGCCCACAGAGTGCTGGGGTCCCAGAGAGAGCAACACAAGGATAAAAAAACTTTGACAGAGGAGATTAGGAACAACAGGAGCTCAGAATAATGGGCGATTTAAAGGATATAATTAACAGCCTTCTTCTGAAAAGCAGAACAACAGCCTGAGAAAGCAGGGTCAAGGGTCCTGTCTGAAAGGCCCCAGGGCAACAACCTTCTTTCAAGCACGAGCAAAAGCAAATGTTTAAATAAGCAGCTCAGTAATAGCCAAAGAGTGACTTCATCTGTGCGTACAAGTTGCTTTTGCCAAAATCAGGTGCCATGTCAGTTACACAAAAAAGTTGATCAACACGTGATATTTTCCTAATTAAAACATGCGTGCGTGTGTGTGTGTGTGTGTGTGTTCCCTAAGTGTGTATATTTGAAGAGTATTAAAAACACAGAGGAATTCTATTTCATGGGAAGAACGATCACAGTGGTGTCTATGTCATTCCCATGGTGTCCTACCCAGCTTGGATTCCTTTCCATTCGTGCAGCCTATAAAAGTCCTGAGGAAAAGCTTTTGTAGCGCAGGAGTCATCCTTCACTCAAAACCCAGACGTCTGTTTGACTGTGTGGACTGCATGGCCTCAGGTCTCTTCCCTTTGTTCTGCTCTGTGCATGCACAGAGGAAGTGGAGCCAAAGAACTTGCAAGTTCTTGACACTAACGTCTGGCAGAACAAGACTGGCAACTTTCAGGACCATGCAAATTGAATGGCCAAATTACAGTATTTTTCCCAACCGGAATGACTTCTTCAGGGGAGCTGTCAGATTTGGAGAAACAGCTCTCACGCATGTGCAGGCAGAGAGAGCGAGTTCTATTCAGTTTAAAGACAGAAGACATTGCTGATACCACACCGGCCCAGTACCCA
Source organism: Dasyprocta punctata (assembly GCA_004363535.1). Classification (NCBI taxonomy): domain Eukaryota; kingdom Metazoa; phylum Chordata; class Mammalia; order Rodentia; family Dasyproctidae; genus Dasyprocta; species Dasyprocta punctata. Next base: position 53,418 of record RJWM01007427.1, read on the forward strand.
TCAGGCTCAGGTATCAAGAAATGATGGCATCTTTCTCTGGGCTATCAGACCTATGGTCATTGGAGTTTGTTTTTAAATATTTAAAAAGCAATGACACTTCTCATTTCCAGTGTTTGGGGATGGGCATGTGTTTTGCTGGTGGTGGTAGTGGTGGTGGTGGTGGTGGTGGTGATGAGTGTCATGGCAGGTTGGGACGCCAAGGCCTAGCAATGCAGGGAGACAAAAAAAACTCGGGAAAGCACAGCTGCTCCAGAAGCAGCGAGCCTACGTAGAAGTCATGCATGGGCTCATTGTGCTCTCATGTTGAATATGATTCCTTTTGTGTCACATTCTCTTTCGTGATAGATGCTTTTGGTGGGGGGGGGGGTGTAAAATACGAGCCTATGTTTAGAAAATAGGCATGGAAAACTCAGTTTTCTAGTTCATCTGAGTCTCTGCTATGGTGTAGTTCTTGAGCTTTGATCATTGGTGTGCACAAGTAACTCTATGTGTTCACTAAGTAGTGTACTTGTTGACTTCTAATTGACTGAACTGACTGATGGTCCAGTTAAGCAGAAAGTTATTCATTCCTAAGTGAGAACAGCTATTGCTTTAAACAAATACATGTGGATTTTTTGTTTTACATAGGATCTGAGTTTGTACTTATTCTAAATAAATACATGGATTCTACAGATCTAATGCTCTCAAATACATTGTCACTTCTTAAAAGTGGCTGGGAATACAAGATGTTTATACTGTATGTTATTTATAAACCTTATTCATATAAGTGAAGAAGAAAATTTTTTAATATAACATGATTCGTTGTCCTAAATTCACTTGTCAGAATAGTTAGATGTTTATTCTCTTTTAGGGTAGTATTCTTCAAATTGAGAGTCAAAGGGCTAAGAAATCAATTTAATGAGTCTTGATCAATAATTTAAAAAGAGAAAAAGAGTAAAATGGAATAAATGGAACTGCACAGCATGAAATAGGAAATATCAGAATATATTTTGTCAAAGTTAACTGTGTGGCAGTTTTAGTTTCAGTCTTATGTGTACATGTGTAACTGTTGGTCCTGGTCACAACATAAAATTTAAATCTTTCTGAAGTTCACAGTAAAGAAGTATAAAAGCCTCTGGTTCTTGGTTTAAACAGTCTCTAGTATTTACCTGATTGACTTCATCATCAAGCGTCCTCTGTGTGAGAGTTCAGTGATTTCAACACAAAGTGGTATCCAGATAGGTGTTCCTCATCCTCTCCTGCCCCACCAAATCCCCCTCAAACAGAACTAGAGAGAAAACAACCAACATTGATTTTCCAAAATGTACTACTTCAACATTATCTAAAACACATCCATATAAACACTACTTTATACTCTTGGAACAACTTTGATTAATAGTGTCAGGCATACACACACACACACACACACACACACACACACACAGTGCTGTTTTATGAAAATTGTCCATTTTCCAGAGGGAAAATCTGTGAAAGCATAATGTGGTTTTAAAGTATGTACCTACACCAGGACAAGTCTTCAGTGATATCTTTCCCTTAAGGCACACATCTTCCCAACCCATTCCTGGTTTTCACTACCATATATGCATATAAATATAATGTCTACCTATATTCATGTATATGCAAATAAGTATTTTACAATATAATCCCATTTTTGAAACTACATAATGTACACGTTTCTATTTGCTAGAGGTATATATACCAAAAGGTTAACTGTATTAAGTTTGTGGGTAGAGGGAATTTGGAAGATTTGTCTTTTTCATTTATTATTTTACAATGAATATCCATTTACTGTTGACAAAGAAACAGAGTAAAAACAAGGATCCAGAGGGCCCAATTGTGTGGGGTCTCAGACAGCTCCCCCAAGGTCTCACGGGGCTGATTTCTGCTCTAAATATTAAGCTGATAGGTACACTTACATTCGTACCCCACTCTGCCTCCTCTGATGCCTGTTCAATGTAAATGTCCTCCGCTTTTACTGCTGGCTTCCTGCAATAGTATTTCACAATAAAATATCCATCTTTGCTTTGTTAACACAAAGTGAACTTTGAAAGGTAAAAAAAAGGACAAGAAAAAGCATAGCATTTTCTTTCTTCTTTCTGAAAATGGTGAGCAACTCCAATATTTCTCATGTCGTGCCTTCTATAATTTTTCCACTTTAAGAGGTATTATAAGTTGACTTTCCTTCTCTGCTCATGGTTCTGAACAAGAAGAGTGAAATCTCTTTCTCTAAATTAGCCAGAGGAAATTGAGAATGCAGGCTTTGGGGATCATAAAGTATTTAATAACCAGGGGTGACGGAATATTTAATAACCAGACAGCCATACAATTCCACTCCTGGACTGCAGGACCAGTTGGAAGGGAAGCCAGTTGTGACAGAGCAGAGCAATCCTGCTGGTGACTACCAAATGCACAGGACCACACTGGACAGAGATACTCAAGGTCAAACAATTGCAGATTCGTTCCTAAACCTAAAAAAACTTGGGCTTCCATTATTTCCTCCTGGGAACCCCATGTGAGAATGATGATATATTCTGTCTTTAGGGACTTAGATATAATTCAACATGATTCCTTCATATGAGAAACAGAAAACAAATGGTTACTGTATCTGGTCAAGTTCAGAGATGGTTATGAAGAGGACCAAGACAAAGTCTGCTGGGCTAAACAAAGGTGTATGTTTGAGATGGCCACATGAATAAGTCAATGATTATTCCAATACTAGCATGAAAACCAATTCCCAACCTAACACATGCTGCTTGCATTACCCTGATCATTGGCATGATCCATACATTTCCTCAGGGCAGGCAATGAGGAACTGATTATCCACATTAAATTTTCATGCAGACGTGCCTCTGTCTAGGATACATAGTGATGCTTTTTGGGTGGATTTGACTATATTTCAAATATATATGAACAACCCTGTTTAAATAAAACTATTCACAAATTATTTGTATATGCAAATAAGTATTTTACAGTAGAATCTCATTTTTGAAACTACATAATGTACATGTTTCTATATGCTAGAGGTATATATACCAAAATGTTAACTGTATTAGGTTTGTGGGTAGGGGGAATTTGGAAGATTTGTCTTTTTCATTTATTATTTTACAATGAATATCCATTTACTATTGACAAAGAAACAGAGTAAAAACTTCTCAGCCTCAGTTTATCTACCTTATTGATCCACATTTTCCTACATAAAATCTGCTCCACTGAGTCTTCCTAAGTTAAATGATCTAGAAGAATTAATGGAGCCCAAGACTTCCTGTACAAAAGGAACCATACCACTGTAGTATGCATTTTAAACTACAATCCCATGACTTTTAGACTTTATGTTTGTTCATTTGTTTGTTTGTTTGCTCATTATCTATCAGTAGTAGAGATTGAACCCAGAATCTGTGCGTGCTAGACAAGTGCTCTACCACTGACCTATACCCCCAACCCTCACAGTACGTTTTCAGAACCCAAAGCTAAACCCTGTGTGTGTATTGCCTTTGGTGGTTTCCTCTCTGGACTGAGAGCAGAGTTTTATAAAGGATCCCGTGTGTAAGTTATTTTGCCTTGCAAAAGGGACTGAGAGAGCGAGACCACATGTGTTGATTGAATTGGTTCGAGTGTTTGCCACAGCAGGAGGCTCTGTGAAAGTGCAGAGATTGGGGTTGAAAACTCCAGTGCTTCCAGGAGCCAAACAGTGGCTCAGATGAGCGCTGCAAGTTAGGTGAGAGTGGTGTGGGTGTGGAGGCGGGGCAGGCAGTGCCCCTGTGATGGGGCGGGTACTCTCAGCTCCAGCTCACGGGTGCCATGCAGAAATCTAGGCCAGGTTTTGATGGATTGTCCAGTTTTTAAGGTAAAATAAAAATCTAGACATCTTAAAGTAAAATCTGATATATTAGGATTCACAACTCACTCAAATGTGTTTAAAATGACTTCAAGTAAAAGTCAAACGAAGTAATTCTTTAGCCTTCTGGTTATAGTATGAGACTTCCAGACCCCCTACAATGATGATTAGTAGCCATATCAGATTGTATAAACCAGAACGTTCATTTTTTCTAAATAAAACATGAAGACCACCCATCTTTTTGTACAAATGATATGCATCCTTTAGCCTTTGCCTTAACCACTTCTCTCCTAAAGCAATCCTGAACTCTTTGACATCATACATCTCTAAGGTCTGTCTGCACAGTTAATGCCTACGTCTATCCTTCACTTTACTGTTTCTTTGCTTATTTTACCTTTGCAGGTCTTGTATTCAGAATTCATTCTAAGCACTTTCAGGGCAAAGCTCTCATATCCAATATATCTGTTATGGCAACCTCAAAGTTCAATAAATGTTTGCAGTTGGTATTTTTTTTTTCAACAAAGGGAAAGAAAATAGCATTTGCTGAATGACAAATGCATAGTTATGCTTGGAGCCAGTTCACTATCTTGAAGTTCCTGAATTTCTAGCCTAGGCAAACTGACAAGTTAAAGTCTGTGGGCACCTTGCCCTGATGAGCTGGTGAGCGCTGGCTTGCCATAAATCTTCCAGAAGAAAGCACTTGGCAAAATAGCTATGAGTTCATCATGTCTCTCCAGAATAAAAATATTACAGTTATATTTAGTCCCATGGAGGGGGTGGTCCCTTTCTAAGCCTTGAATATGAAGGAGAAATGTGAGCCAACTCTTATCTGCAGGAAACCTTTCAATGATTTATTTAAAAAATGGCAGGTCCAGTTAAAGAAGATCAAACCCATGTTTACATTCACAGGAAGTCAGAAGTTTTCCTGGAGTGCTTTAGAGGAGCAGAGAATGAGGTCTAATCAGCCTTAAACAAGAGACAATCATGGCTGCAGGAGAAGTAAAGCACGTACTGAAGCTCCAGAAAGGAAAGGCCACTGTCTTTATCCCTACATAGAAGTGAAGATGGAGAAGCCAAGATGTGGCAAACACCAGCATTAAAGTTATCTCTGCTCTGTTAAGGGCAGGCTGTAAAGCCAAAGCAGTGAGGCATGTGTTTCATACTGCCTAGGAAGGTGCCAGTGAGTAGACTGAGCATTTGATTTGAGCTGTTCAGCACCATTTGTAAGTGAAAAAGAAGTACGTAAATGGTGATTCCTGTGGACCCCTAGGTGCCTGGGTTTGATGTGATGGGGATCCAGAGGCTGAGATCAAAGAGAGCAGTTCTGGTATGAGTTCTGTTGGACCAAGAAAAACATTGTGTTCCCTCCCATACCTGGAAATTTTGATAAATTACCCAGAGAGTGCTTTTACTGAAGATGTCCTGCTCTTATTTTTACTGTCACAAACACCACACATATGTGCTTCTTAGACACTACTTATAGTGTGCCTAAATTTTTTGATAATCCAAAAAGAAATAAATCATCTAATAAGCAGGTTACATCACTGCATCAGGAAGCAGAATTAGAATGCAAACAAACTAACAAACCAAAATTATTTCTTTGATTACTAAAAAGAGTAGTAAAACAGGCAAATAGTAGATGGGCCAAAATAAGTATTTATTAACATTGTTTAGAATATTTTGTGGTAACTGATATTATTGTAAGTTTCCATTCAATAAAATTTATTGTTAAATCATAAAATTTCCTTTTTTGCCAGCCACTATTTTGATCCAACTGCATCTTTTTCTTCTACAAATTGGTTTCAAGTTGCTAATAAAAAGTGAGGCAAAAAAAATGTGACTTGTATCTCCTTGACATAATGATGTTTATTCAGTCCAAGAGTTAATGTCAATTACAATGATAGAGAAATTTGTATTGACTGTCTCTTTATCTTTTTTCTCAACAGTTCTCACATCCAATTCTATCTCATGAAAATAATTCTGGGTGGAAACAACAATTTTCATCAGGTAGGAGATATTCAATGTGAACTTACAAACTTTTGTTTTTAATGAAAAGAAACAAGTTGAGAAAATCTGAAAATGGTGCCCATCTTGGGCAGAGATATTGAGAATGTAAACTGAAGAATGCTAGACAAGATCACTAACCACATATAACTCAGGTCACATTTTGGGTTTTTATCTATTTATTTATTTTTTATTTTAAAGAGAATAAAACAAAAATCAGAACAGAACAAAGCAGATCAGAACAAAGCAATGCAAGCAACACAAGATTTCAAAACAAGACATCAGGAAATCAATAGTAGCTACCATAACATCTCTTGGTTTCTTCAACATAGTTGTCCATATCTTCACACACAATGAATTCAAACAAAACAAAATAGTATAAAACCAATAAAAACAAAAGAATGAAAGCATTACAGGCCTTCAAAACCAGACAATAGGAAAATCAACAGTGATTACTGTAATGTCTCTTGTTCTTTTCAAAATAGCTGTTCACACTTTCACACATATTGAAATCAAAAAATACAGACTAAAACCAATCAAAACAAAGAATAAAAGCATTATTGGACTTCACAACAAGATGATAAGAAATCAGCAATGGCTACCATAATGTCTTGTTTTCTTCAAAGTAGCTGTTTATACCATCATACATAATAAAATCAATTCTTGTAAACTCTTTAGGAGAAGTTCTAGGCATGTATAAGCCTATACATAACAAATTACAAGAAAAACAAGAAACAAAAGAGACTAACGAAAGACAATAGTAAAGAGCCTGAAACAATAACAGTACAAGCTTGCAAAACAAGGTGGCAGGAACATAACTAAGGTTGTTATTTTGCATAGTTATCTTTAAAAGAATTACTCAGATTACCATATGTAAACATGAAAAATTGTTCTAATCCTATGAATGTTAACTGTTTTGTTCCAAGAACTAATAGGATTAGTAATGCAATCATCTTAGCTATCTTAAGTGTATATGTACCAATTTATATCTTTTTTCTTTTCCTTCTTTTCTCCTTTTCCCTATCTGAGTTATTTTATCCCCTTTGGGCAGTTTGTTACCCTTTAACAATATTTACTGAAGATTTTGTATCTTATTTATTCTTAGTTTCTTACACTAGGGAGACAATACAGTATTTACACATGTGAGTTTGATTTATTTCACTTATGAGAATGGTCTCAAGTCGCATCTATTTCCCTATAAAAGCTGCAATGTGATCCATCTTTATAGCTCAGTAGTATTTCATTATATAAAAATACCACATCTTTTTTTATCCATTCCTCAGTTGATGAACATTTAGGTTGTTTCCAAGATTTAGCTATTACAAAAAAATGTGCTGCTATAAACCTGGGTGCACATATATCACTGTGGTATGATGTTTTCACTTGTTCTGGGAATATGCCCAGAAGTGGAATAGCTGGGTCAAATGGGACTTCCAATTCCAGCTTTTTGAGGAACCTCCAGAATGATTTCCACAGTGGGCGCACCATTCTACACTCCCACCAACAGTGCAGGAGGGTTCCTTTTTTCCCACAGCCTCTCCAGCATTTGTTATTGGTGTTTTTCTTGATCCTGGTCAGGTCACATTTTGAAGACATGGTTCTGAAAATGCCTGGGTCCCTAGCCAGCAGTACCAGCACCACCTGAGAACTGTTAGGAAGATGAGGCCTCGGGCTCATCAGTGTGCTTTAGGGAACCTGCCAAATGATTCTGATACACACAATTTCTAGAACTAGTTAAAGATTAGCTTCATGGACCAAAAGAATAGGAATGTCTCCTTTCAATTGTCTCCTCTCAATTGGATGGTTTTGCTGTCTCTTTTTCATTTCATTTTTCCATTGATTTTTCTTTCTTGTGGTTCATCCATTTCTCATCAGCAAGCTAAACTTTGCTTCACAAAAATCATACTTCATTTCAACACATTGTCTTTATGACACCTTAAGTACCAGCTATCATGGGACTCCACCAAAATGAGGGTTTCAGTAGAAACTGTCAACTAAGGAGCGGATTTAAATCCCTTGTTAACTTTGAGAACAAAAATAGTGACAGAATACATACCTAGAACCTTAAAGATATTTACCTTTTATGCTTATTGTCCACAGGACATTCTCTATACAAGTGAATTAATATTTTTATGTGGGCTGGAAGTATCAAATTGTCACTCTGAAGTCATTTGCAAAAAATTCTGCTGTCCGAAATGTGATTTTTGTTCCCCTGTCGTACTTAGATTATGTTGGAGTTTTCTGCAGTATTCAGTGTTGTCAACTCTGGAAGCCAATTTAGATAGCTCCCCAGAAAATATACCATTACCAAACCCACTATGATTGGGATAGACCTGTGAATACCTGTGAATTATCTACTTAACTTAATATATATATATATATATATTCATTCTGAAATGACCAGATGATACCCCAAAGTGTCTTGGATTTAGATGATACCTGATTTGCAAAAACACACATGATTTGTTCTCTGCAGCCTGCATATTTCTTGAGCAAGAAGGTATTGGCATCTCAAAGACTCATTCATGAGCTGGAGAGAATAGAACCTACTTGTTAGAAATCCTGGAGATAATCCAGTAGTACTTACGGTGACAGTTTCACTCAATAGTAGCCACGTGTAAAGATAATTTCAGTGGTAGAATTATCAATGTTAAAATGTCATATCCGATCTTGTCGCATTAAAAACAAGCACACGGGAAAGATTTCAAGTGTCTCCTTTGTATGAGTCACCTAATGGTATGTGTCCTCATCACACCAGGATCAGCACTGCCACCACCACTGTTTTATTTTCCATGAAGATCTGTTTTTGCTATTGTCACCTCTCTGTTCTCTACTTCTCTAGCCCCTTGTACTCCTGGTCCTCCAGTTAGAATCAGAGACCCAGTAAAGTATGGCAAACCATTCCCCCATAGTTCACTCACAGTGCGAGGAGAGCACAGATGCAGCAATGGAGAGAGGGAAATCTTGGAAGAGAGGTATATAAAACATTAGGATTAAATAAATGTCCAATGGACAAGACATTTCTGAGTTTGAATTGTGACATAGAAAAATGAGAAACATCTGGAGTCTGTACTTATTTTGCTGGTTAGAAACATAGTTTTAAAGTCCTTTGTTGAACCGCTTACTTGTAAAGACTTATTAAAAACAAATGTCCAAGGTGGTGGAAAAGAGAATGTATTGAATTCAGAATGCCAAGGCCTTTAAAGGAGCCGTTTCAAAGAGCTTCTATTTTCCATCAACTGAGCTTAATACTGCCTCCTCAGAGTAGTCCTTTTGTTCCATTTTAATACACACTTGAAGAGTCAAAGGCTTTCAGACCCAATTGTAATTTAACAGTGAATTTTTGGAGAGTGAAGAGTGACTTTCTTCACATTGTTAAGTTAAAGTATGTGATTTTTTTTTTTTATATATATATAGCCAACAGTCCCCCTACAAAAACAGAAGCATTTAAGAGAAGGGGATCAACTTTGATAGCGGCTCCTATTTTTACTATGGACATGACTGGGATAGACAGATGAGGTTGTTTCCTTTTTCATTTTGGGGTAAAACCCAGCTGTCCTGGACTGCTCACCGATAGGGTTCTAGACAAGATAGGCCAAGGAGGTTGGAGAGAGGGGTTCTGAATCACTTAAAGCCCTCTGTGGCCAACGCTTTACTATCTGCCCTCACTAGGGCCCAGAATGAGCATTTACTGGAAGGGAAGCAAAGGCTAGAGGCCAGGGTACACTGGCTTTGGAATTCTGAGGAGACCCCTCAGCTAATTGAGGCCAGTATTATGCTGGGCCTTTAACACTCATAGGCAAAAAAGGAGGGAGAGAAAAGAGGAAGAAAGAAAAGAGAAGGACAGAGGACATGTCTTGAGCTGCAACAGATATTCCAGGAAATTTCTCCTCCCTCATCCACTTGCTACTCATCTCTAGTACTTTACAAGAAAGTAAATCTTGCCAGAAGCTAGGTCTCAGGGAAGGCAAGGAAATTAATCTGAGATTAGCACAAGCTGTATTTATAAAATTCTGCTGGTGTGCTGAGTGTCTGTGATGCTATTAGGCTCACACTGGTCTTTTTGTATTTAAGTTATGATACTCGAGTTTGTATCCAAGTTTTGCATTCTCTTTTATCTCATATTTTATCCCTAAATTATCAGATCACAGAGACTGAACACGCTTTCCTCAATAGAAGGAAAGGGGAGGGTAGATAAACACTTAGGGAGACCATGTACTCAACAGAACAGTAGGTTCATTGGGGGTATTGACCACACACCTTGTTTCTTACACAGTAACCTGACCCTAAAATGACACCTGGGAACAGCTCGGGTAAAAGAAAGAAGAGAAGGTTGCTTTCTGAAAGACAGTCCCAGAATCTCACAAAAATTACTTATTGTTAAATCATCATTCCCTTCAACCTATTTTTTGTTTTGTAATTAAAGCTTCTCTCTGGGCTAACGGTGTCCATAGAATTACTAGCTACCATGCGACTTAATGCTTTATTTATGCCAAAGCTCTTTGATTAAACTTCAAGGGAGGTGTTGGTGCGTGGGCCCTGCTCACTGAACCTGTCCTTAGGGTTTTAAAAACATCACTCTCTTTTCACTCAGCCTTCATCTTTTCGGACTAAAAGGTGCAGCACACCTGCCCCTACTGCTCAGCTGTGCCTGCTTGCCTTCCAGGTTCGTTGGACTTATTGTATTATTAAGATACAATCTAAACATGCCACTTTTCCGTAAAATCAGTTTGGCCTCTTTTATCGCGGTGTGCAGCAAGGCTAGAGAGACGAGGCCATCAGTCATTCAGGATGGCTACCGGGAACATTTTTACTAATCCTATTTGATTCCCGAGAATGCCTCCAATTTGAATTTAAAGATTCAATTTGTTGTTTGATTTTAAAATATGACTTAATTTTAACTTCAGGATCCAGACGCAGTGTAAAGGTTGGAGAGAAAGAATTGAAGGCAGATGAGCACTTCTGCTTTGGGTAGCGACGTGAAAAGACTTTGAAAACGACAGACTGTGAATATAAAGACAGCTTTGTCTGTGCTCCCCGAGCTCCAGGGCTTCGGTTCTTGCATCAGCAGCGGGGCCCACCTGGCTCTGATTCCTCCTGCAGATGTTCCTGGGCTGAGGGGCTGAAATTTCCCTTTTGGGGCCCCCCTAGATGAGGACCCTAAGAAAGCTCATGAGAGCATGCCTGATTCCTTGGTGGACTCTCCAGGTGCCATTCAAACTGTTTTCATTTTCCTGAGCCTTTGCAGAACTTTCAAGCCTTCTGGTCACAAAATGTTTTCTTTGTGAAACCCTCAGAGATTATTTTTCCTCTTCATCACAATGGCAGGAAGACAGAGCTTGCTCATGATTTCTTAATGGGATTCAGCTGCCCAAACTGCAGGGCCTTGCACTGCACTTTAGAATTCTGTCTTTGCCTCGCTTTTCATTTTCAGAAGCCTAGAGCTCTCCCTCTCCTTTTCCCTCTCCCCAACCCCTCTCTCCTTGCAACCAGCAGGAGCTCATGGACCTGAGCTGCATCTTTGCAACCATGGGCCTATCGGTAAATTTTCCCAAATGAGCCAAATGCGACCTTGTTTCAGACAGGCTCTGCTATTGTGTCACATTCCTTGAGAAAGTAGATGTCCACTGGAGACCCCTGTCACCTGCCCAGTGCTGGCTGCGAGCCAGAAAGGTGCTAGTCCAGCTCAAGCCCGTGGGTCACAGATCTGGGACGAAGGGAAGCAGGACAGCCAAGAGTCAGAGCAGACCTGGCACCAAGTCCAGGAGAATGGTCCGCAGAAAGAGGGTCTTGGTGAGGACCCACAGAGCCCACCGGAAGCAGAGGCCAAGGCACAAGGCAGCACGACGCAGGCTATGCCAGCATCAAAGCAAGCAATGCAGTCATTTCTGCTGCTGGGTTTCTCCATGGTCCTGTAGTGCAGACAGGAAGTTCAGTTAGGGAGCAATAGGGGTTGGGATGGGAAGCGCAGGGACAGGTGATCTCATGTATGTACATCTTTGATCCCCTAAGAGATTAAATCAACGCAAAGGAAAAAAGAACTCTTTAAAAGCTCACCTGTGAACATTAAATATAATGCAGTCTGCTGATGTAGCCCATGCTAACTGAAAACTGCTCTATCTTTCATCTCAAGCAAACCTGTTTCATCTCTGCCTTTGAAGCAGAATGCTTTTAGAAACATTTTTTTACCCTATAAAAATTAAAAACACGACCTCCTTCAATGGCCAAGCATCTCTGTGGGTCCCTTATCCCAGACCTAGCCTCGTGGCTGATTGAGTATTTTTGGGGCACTCAATCTGAAGTGACGCAGAGAAAATGAGAGCAAGAGAGACAAGGAGGCCTTTAATGAGGAGAGCATGGGAGGGCTTCACGGGTCGGGGTTGCAGAAGCTCTCAGCGAGAACAAAGAAGTGTAGTTACTATTATCAGTTCTGGCTGAGGGAGGATTTTGGGAGGTGGGCAAAATGACATATTAACATCTCATTTCAAGGAGCATCTTCCTGTGTAAAACAGGAGACAGAAAGATTTACTAGGGGCTGGGCATGGAGGCTTGGGGGGTTGTGGAGTCTTGGGATTGGAGAGGGCTCAGCCCATGCACAAAAAGGGAGCGGGAGGTTTATCTCTAGAGTGAGAAAGAGAACATAAAGGTTACACTTGGAGAGCTAAGTTGTTTTCTGGGTCTAATACCAAGTTGGGCAGATGTCATTTTACAGATAGCTAACCCCCAGGCTACAGAATCTATCAATGGCCTTCATCTTTTCTTTGGACTTCAGCTCGCCTTCCCTTTGTTTAGTCCCTTAATGTCTTCATTTCCATTATGTGTAACATCTCTCTGCCTTCGAATCCCTTAGGAGTTCAGTAGACACACTACGGGGATGGGACCTCCCAGTGGCTGATTAGTGGTGCAGGCCATTTGGTGGCACATTGTGTGAGTGCTGTTCAGGAGGCAGGTCCTTGTCCCAACTCCATCTTCTGCGACCACACAATGTCAGGCAAGTCCCTTCCTCCCAGAGCATTCCTGTCCACCCTAGTGAGCTGCTGTAAGAATCAGCGGGAATGATGGGGGTTGGGGGGAGGATCGCACATTGGAAAGCGCTAGACAAATGAAAGACATCGTTGTAACAAAACACAGATTCTTGGCTTGCAGCAGGTTGGGTCTGAGCTTCCATCACTCAAGCTTTTGGCTTGTTTGCGTAACTCTGGTGAAATATTAATAATTGCTGCTAAGCATTGGTTTCAGCACATTCTTTGTTCCTCCTGTGGCATTCACAAGGCAGTTACAGATGCAATGAACTGATCCTCTTGTAAAGAATGGAGGGGGAAGATGTGTAGTAGTGTTTACTACTTAGATGAGACATCCGATAAGACTCATGTTAGCCGCGCCAATCCAGGAAAGAATAACAACAAAAATATTACCAAACCCATGGCACAATAACCAATAGCTCAGCGCAATGGCTCTTCTCATTTGAAATTTCTATTCAATCTTGTTTCATATTCAGCAGCTGTCATCAGGATGACATCGGATTTAATGTAGCTGGATGAGGTGGCATACATCTGTAATCCCAGCAACTCAGGAGGCTGAGGCAGAAGGACTGCAAGTTCAAGGCCAGCCTGGACAATTTAAGGAGACTTTGTCTCAAAATAAAAATAAAAGCAATTAGATATGTAGCTCACGGTAAAATACTTCTGGATTCAGTCCTTTGTACAGCAAACATCAATAAACAGATTTAACTGAGTTGCTACTAGTTCAGTGAAACTTAAACACATAGCTTTGCATCACAGACATGTGCCAACCACTCTACTAAGTAGTGTATATAACCTTGAGTAACTCAGATTCTTTCTTAAGAAACTCATAAACAGACAAACATACTCATTTTAAATAATGCTAATGTGATGATTGCCGGAGAGGATAATTGCTACACTTAAAGTGTACAAGATGGAGCAACTCTGTCTGGAGACTTGAGGAGGAGGTACCCATAGCTGGGCCCCAAAGGACGGATGGAAACCGGCCAGAAAGAGTGCATAGGACAGTGGTTCAGCCGGCGGGGTGTGGGGCTGGTCCCCTGCTTTAAGTCCTGGCCAGGAGCTTCCTGCCTGCATCTCTTGGCTACTTTTTTAAGGTTTTGATGCCTTGATTTCCTTGTCTGTCAGGCTCCTTATGGGGCCCAGCTGTCGGTTATCAGGAGCAGAAATGCATTAAGGTGTGTGACTCAAACAGTTCCTATCATGTAATTAATCACTTGATAAACAGTAACCACTATGATCATCATGATTGGCCTTCAGGAAGCTAACAAGCAGGAGAGAGGTTCCTGGTCTCCGAATCTAAGAGATGTATAGTAGCATCATGATCACTATCAATACCACTGAAGCTACCATTTATTTGCTGGGCACTCTTCCTCTTTACAAATTGTGATTGTATTTAGTTTTTCTAACACTCTTGAGAATCAAGTAGTTTACATTGAAATATCAATAATACCAAGAATATGATGCAAGTGAAAAATAGCATCACTGAAGGGGAGTGAAGGAGAATTACACAAGAAGACGCATTTACACTCTAAAGAGGCAAAAGTCTAAGGGATTACAAGATGGTGGGTTTAAGCCAAATGAGGTCCCAGGCATGGGTTTTTGCTTTCATTTTCATCATATCTGTTTTAGTTTTCAGTTTTGTTTCTGTGCATGTTTGTTGCCTAAGCAGAGTATAACCTTTCCAGTTGCTCTAGCTTCCACATTTGGGTCATTGATGGCCCCCAACACAACTGAGTGTCAAGTTAGTGACACATGTACAAGAATCTAGAGCTTGAGTGTGAGACCTCCTCTGTGTGCAGACTGATGCTTGGATGCCAGAGGGTATGCTAGGTACTGTCACATGCATGATCCGTGGAACATTCTGAACAAGACACAATTATCCCCTATCTAGAGATGAAAATCTAAGTGTTAGGGAGGTAAGTCTAGAAAGGACAGATCCAAGACACCAAGGCAGAGAAGTACGTGGTATCTGCAGAGCCTGGTTGACAAGGAAGACTCCATGCAGGGTGTAGGAGGAGTTTCAGCAGAAGAGGCCCAGCAACCTTGAGGCAAGTTTAGGAATTTGCATGTGGCTGGAGGAAGCTAAAAACTGCCAGGTTCCTTTGTCTTTACAGCTTCGTCAGAAACCATGCACAGCAACACTAGGTTGACACCGGGTTTGCTTGCTCTAAATAGGGGGAGATACCAGGTGGGGTTGAAGAATTCTCCTCTCTAGAGAATGCCCTGCTAAAGGCAGGGACAGGCCCCCAGCTCATGAAGACAGGGGACCAAAGGCTTTCCAATCAGCAGCTCCAGCAGAGCTTTCCCAAGATACTTAATGTCACTTTCACCAGCTGCCTACCAGTTCCCTTGCCTGGATTCTGACCCTTGACAACTGGCTAACATGTATCTTACATGCAGAATACTCTTTAAAAAAAAGTTCTTTAACCTAAAAAATTGTTTTTAGGTTTTTTTTTTTTTTTCATTAGTATGTGTTTGCAACATTTAACAATTCCATTCATCTTGGGGAACTTTTGCATATACATACCACATCTTAATCCTTTCTGTCTCCCTTCCTCTCCCCGCCCTCCAGGTTCCCCACCCCTAGATCCCCTTCCCTTCTCCACAAAGTCTACCTCCCAGTTTCCTAGTATCTGTCTTTTATTTTATTCTTTAAATTATTTATATTTTGGATTTCTCATGTAAGAGAAGCCGTGCAATATTTAACCTTCTGTGTCTGATTTATTTCACTTAGCATTGTGGTCTCAAGGTGCATCTATTTTTCCTACAAACAACTCAAATGCACCCTTCTTTGTCGCTGCATAGTACTGCACTGGGTATATATGTCTTGTTTTCTTTATGCATCCATCTGTTGATGGATCTACAGGCTGCTTCCAAGATTTAACTATTATGAGTTGTGCTGCTATAAACATGGGTATGGATGTATCACTGTAATATGATGGCTTTAACTCTTTCAGCAAGATACCTAGAAGAGGTATAGCTGGGTCAAGAGGAATTTCTATTTCTAATTTTTTGAGGAATGCTCATACTGATTTCCTAGTGGTTGTACCAATTTACATTCCACCAACAACATATAATGGTTCCTTTCCCCCTAAACCTGACAGGCGTTTTGTTCCACATTTCTTTGGCCATTAGAGAAATGCAAATCCAAACAACATCAAGATTCCATCTTTCTCCAAAAAGAATGACTATCATCAAGAACTCAAAAAAATTTTGACCCTAAGAAGTTCTTCATGATACTGCTCCTGTTCACCTCTCCACCATCATCTAACTCAACTCCCAAAATATAGGCAGCCATACTGACACAGTTCTTGTTCACAACAGCACCGAATTTTCTCTCGATGGTTTCATCAAACCATTCACCACCACCCCATCTCCAGTTTGCCTTGCACTGACTTCTGGGGCACAAGTTCTCCAAAGAATGTGTTTACTTGTCTACATTAGCCCAGAAGCTCTATTGATTTCCCTACATCTAATACTTCCCAGCATGAAGTCCAGGTTCGATAAGTTTGTCAAATGGATGAAGACATGATTAAATGAGAAATCAGTGGCTAAATCCATGTCCCTAATCCTTGGGGGACCCTGCTCTTCTACTTAACAGTGTGTTCTCTGTCATCACCCACTCGACCCTAGGCCCCCAGCAGCGACTTGATTACTGATTTCCAGATATATCTCCAGATCAAACATATCCTCTACCCCACACACCATCTGACACATACACACACCCACTGCTACCAAAAGCAACAATAAAGCTTGTCTTTTGTCTCCTTTCTGTGGCTCATCCTTTACCAAAACCCAGAATGAACTGCCAGAGATCTGCTGCTGTCGCTTATGGAATGGTCCAGAGATGCAGGCCAATTTTCCTCCTAAATCCAACAAATATGTTTGAATTAGCAAAAGAGACAGGGAGTGGAGCCCTAACAGGATCTTGATATCATAGCACTTCCTGTAGTGGAGGGAAGAGTGTATGTGTGTGTGTGTGTGTGTGTGTGTGTGTGTGTGAGAGAGAGAGAGAGAGAGAGAGAGAGAGAGAGACAGCGGGGGATACTCTTGCTCCCAAGGATTGAGGGCTGTGATTCTGCCCGCTCAGGGCAAGGCAATGGGCCTTAGATGGGCAGAACCACTGGAGGAGCTCAGGAAGAGCGCTGCCAATCAGGCCGAACCTGGAAGGCTCATACCAGCTGTAATAATTGCTTTAGCAGCAGATATACCTACACCTATGAGCAATCCCTGTTTTCCAATCACTGTGCTGGGCACTTTACATAGATTGCCTCAATTATTTTTTACATCTGCCCTATAAAGTTGGAACCTTATTATTCCTGTCTTACAACTAAGGAAACCAAGGCACAGAGAAGCGAAGTAGCTTGTACAAACTCAACTCTGTAAGTGGTGGAGCCACTTGATTTGGATGCAAGAATTCCAGAATCAGAACTCCACCATGTGTAGAATGATTCAAAGCAAGTACCCTTAGATTACTGAGAGGTAGAAGGTAGAAGCCTCACAAGCCAGTGACATCATTTGTTTTTACAATATACGCCTTATAGACTGAGGAAATTAGAAGATTCACAGCGTCTGAAGGCAGGAGGTGTGGTAAAAAAATTTTTTTAAAAAGTAAATATTTAAACGTTTGAAAATTTTATTACAATAAAAAACACACTGCCATTAATACCCCTCAAGCACTTCCTCTTGCTTTGAACACACTTCTCCTACCATTCTTGCCACTTTCTGAAGCAGTTCTGCAAGTCCTCTTTTGTGAGTGTCTAGTTGCACTGTCTTGGCTGACTTGATGTTTGGAGTCAGTTCAAAATGTTTCCCTCCCCTGGTCATCATGACTTTGGGAAAAAGCCAGAAGTCACACAGTGCTAGACCTAGTGAACAAGGTGGATGATGGTGCAGCATGTTTAGTAACAGAGATTTTTGATTAATGCAGGTGACCATAAAATAAGGTGAATTTTTAAATTTAAAAATGTATTACTTTAAAAGACATCTTGCCATTACTTTCCCTCAAAATACCCAAAATACTTCCCTTCACTTTAAGCACAACTGTTCTATCATTCCTAGAAATGTATTTTTACAGTTATAAGATGTTTACAAAAAATTTAAACATTCACTCTATGTTTTGGTCATCCCTTGTATTAGTAATGGATGAAAAGGAAAGACAGTTAAAAGTATTTCCCAATGTGCTGCACTTCTAGTAAATGCATAAATTCGAGAGTGTATTGCATTACAAGTACAAAGAGATCAAAGAAGCACAGGGCTGGAACACATCGTCCTGCACGCAGAAACATGCAACATGCCCAACTTTGCAAGGTGGCCCTTTACACTCATAAATTAACATAGGGACTGAATGCTAAATTAATAGATATACATTAGTGAAGTTTGAGCTAATGTGGCCTTCAGAAACTAAATCACAGGAAAAAGTGCAGAAATGATAAATGCAGCCACAGTGCCACGCATAGCAGCTGACATTGTTCTGCAGGTGTAGCCCCAGCCTCTCCCTGCAGCCCCCTCTCTTTGCGTGCTCTCCCCTTCAACTATCCCCATGCTGCCATCTAGCTTGCCAGAGCTCCCCACACTGCCTGGACTGGACAGATGCTTTGCACCCCTCCTCAACCTCTCCCTCATCTTTCTTTACTCAATTCCCTCTTCTCTTTCAAGGCCTAGAGATTCACCCATCATTCACACATGCACTCAACAAACATTTTTGGGATACTTGAATCAGATGCAGAAGTAACCAAGATGAGTCAGACATCCTTACCTTCAAGTTGGGGGAAGTCTAGAAAGAAAATTAGACAAGTAAAGGCAGTCATCTGTGGGAAATTTTATAGAGTCTTACACTTTGGAAGCATTTACCATGCATATCCTTCTCAGTCAAATAACAATTGAAATGCTTAAAGCAAAGCAAAGCAAACGACTAAGAGAGAAATTTAGATCATGTTTTGAAAGGTATAACTCAGTAAGTTTATACAGAACGTTCATAACTCTTCTGGGTCCACTTGGTGAGGAGGCAATAAAATGTTGGTTTAAAATTCAGTTGACTTTCTCCAGCTAGGTGCCAAATTGGGATGTCACATCCCGCTGGCTTCCCAGATTCAGAAAATTCAGTCGCATTAGCAAAAGAACCTCATCATTCTTTCTAGCCTGGCAATGCTTTTTTTTTTTTTTTTTTTTTTTTTTTTGTAGCACCAGGGCTCAAACTCACAACCTTGCACCTTGTAGGCAAGCGTTTAAGCCACTGAGCCAAACTCCTGGCCCTAGTTTTTTGAGTCAGGGTCACACTATGTAGTTCAAGTCAGCCTTGCTCACGTTGTAGCCCAAGCCGGCCTTGAACTCACAATGCTCCTCCTACCTCAGCCTCCCGAGTGCTGGGATTAAAGGCATGTGCCACCACGCCTGGCTCTTTATTCTCTTCTTTATCAATGTGTGAGGCTTCAATCAGACATCTTTATATAGTATGAAAATAATTTCCTCCTCAGGGACAGAAAGTGGCAAATTATCTGAAGGGAACCATGGTAGGTGAAAGACTTTTGCAAAACTCTTCTGCTGTGAATATCAAGTTCTGGCTGGCTAGACAGGCTCTGCTCTGACATGTAAGGGTTTTATCTCAGGAGACTATGAAGTCCCGTAGAGCTGGCTGTGTGTCCTGTTCATTTCTCTGTCCATGTCCTTAGCAGAGGACTCAATAAATATTTGTGAATTCATTATACATATCCATCAAAGTGGAAGTCTTTGTTGTTTCGTAATGACTAGTCTCATCTCCCTAGTGTGTGGAGAAAGGAGAATTGGAGTTTGTTTCTGGTTTGTTTGTTTGGGAAGGAACAGAAGAAGAATGGTGCTGCTCTTTAGAAATGTGTTATAATCTAGAAGAGACCAGATGAGATCAGCGACCTTGTCCCTCAGGATGACTTACACACGGACCCACTGCTGAGATCACTTAAAGAGTAAACGTATTGGAAAATAGCATCTTCCCATGATAAGCACTTAAAAAAATAATTGTCCACCTATAGTTACTCCACTATTAGTTGAAAGTTTTGCTGAATTTACACCTTAGGAATTGCAGCCAGATCATTCTATACCTCCAGACCTTCTCCCTTGCCAAAGCTGCACAAAATCTTTGGGCAGCTACAAGCCTTCCTATCACCCCATCCTGTCTGTCTGAATCCCTTGTGAGATTAGCTTGCTGTCAGGAACAGGTTTCCAAATCCATCCTCAGCCTGAAATGAACAGTGCAAGTCTCATTTGATGCCATGATTTTCTCCCTGCCCAACTTGGCATTGGTTTTTAGTTTGGCTTGGTGTTGAGAAATTCAACCAAACTATGGGAAATTTTCCATGCAGAGCAGTTAAGGGTGGGTGGTTGCTTTATAGAAAATTAGAATTGCACCGCTTTCATGAAATGTCCCTTCTGTGTATCAGTGAGAAGGTTTGAGGCAAAATACGCACATTTCATCCTGACTAGATTTGCAATTCACAGTAAAAAGTAGTTTAAAAGATGAAATAAGGAAATTTTATCATTGTATACCACACATATTTTTAACTTTCTCCCATTTTGTGTAATAAGTTCTCCTCCACATAATGGCACTTGTACACATTTTCAAAGAATTTTCATTTTATTATGCTTTGAAAGTCATTGCAGTAAATCCATTAGAAATTCTCATTCTCAACTCTTACGGTTGGGCTGTAAAGATTCATCAAGAGAGTGTGACACTAAGGAGAAGCTGGTGGCTGCAGCTGCAGGGATTTCATTATGTGCCTTTGTATCATAATCTTTGTTTGCTAAAACAAAATGGCTCCAAATTACAGCTCACCATGTCAGTCTTCGTTCACTGTGTTCAGGAGTGGATCTCGAAGAGGCGAGGCAGTGTGATGATGACGAGGTGTTGCTTTCTTTCCCCACACGCTCCACCCCTGACCTTGGTGAGGCCACCTCTGGGGACTATGGAGTCAACTCAACCCCAACTCTCTTCTAATGAGAAAAAGACCTGTTATCAATCTGAAACACTCCTTGGTTTTAAAATTAGGAATTCAATAGTAAAGGAAACATTAAAAAAGAAGAAGGAGAAGTATGTTACTAGACATCTGTCAAATACTTGGGAGCCATCGATTTTTACATTCTTGCTTATGCACTGTTGTTCGTGTCTTCCTATCTTTTGGTCCACTGTAATGATTAAATGTGATTTTTCTCCTTGAAGAGTTGAAGAAATACACTTTTTATTCTGAGCATCACGGATGGATGCCTCCTGTTAACTAACTCTTCCTATAATTTAAAAATAACCATAGAAATAGAGCTGATATTGGATTGATTTTTGCTCTCATTTTATTTTTTCTTGATCTACTGTTCTGCAAAATAAGTTTCAATATATCCATGCTTGGCAACTGAGCAAACTGTGATGGGTACCTGAAGAAAGGCAGGTGTATCTGAGCTCTTCCCTCTAGAATTCCATCAAGTGGGTCTTTACACCTGCTTCTCCCTTCTGTTGAGGCTGAACTAGAACTCATTTATTTTTTTTTCCTTCCTGTATCTAACTCATAATTCATCCAAAGCAGTTATGAAGGATCTGTTGTTTACCAGGGCATGGAAAAATAGAAAACTCACAAAAATGCTTGATATTTACCTGTTGAGAAATATCTATATGCATGAAACAATTTAATCCTTAAGATTTATTTAATGTGCATAAAATTTATTTATAATAATAAATGGTATTTACCCAACACTGAACTAGGTTCCTGAAGTTCTTGTATATGTTTCACATATAACCATATTTTAACATATATATTAATCCTTACATTAATCTTATCAAATAGTCACTATTATGATCCCATTTTACCACTGAGAAAACTGAGGCATCGACTGATTACCTAGCCTGCTGCTAGTAAAGAGCAGAGCTGGCATCTGAATCCAGGCAGCTTGGATCTGGAAAAAAGGCCACATGGCCTCTGCCTACCATGTGCACATAGTTTCTATAGAATGAAAATATTGCAGCCTGAGACCTCTCTAGAGGTGGTCATTGAAAGATTTGGTTCTTTAGGAGAACCTTAATGATGGCGTAAGATTCAGCTTTGAAGAGGGTAGAGTTAGACTTCCTTGTAAGCAAGAAAAGTCTGGGGGAAAGCTGGTGTTTGGAAATCAATAGGGCATGAAAGGAGGAATGGCTGTCTTGTAAAATCACAGGAGGGAATTTTTCGATAGTGCGCTGAACACCACGTTTAAAGGTTCAGACAGAAATCTAGAGGCAGATATATCTGCAGTCAAATGGCTCCTTCATGCATTCGTAACTTCACAGTAGTGAGAGAAGCCTAGATGGCATCAACACCAAGTCTTGCTTCTGTATTTGTACAGTGACTTCTGGGACAGAAGTGACTCCAGTGTCACAGAGCTACATCAGAACGTGTCTATTTGGGTTCACTGTTTAAGCAGTTTTCAGTGTCCTGGGTGACTCTGGAAGATTCACCCGGCAGAAGCATTCGGCTCAGCCTGGGAGTGGGAGACAGGAGGCAAGGTGACCTGTGAGGCTTTGCTGCAAAATCTAAGTGAACACAAGAGAACAGGACTCTGTGACATTGGTAAATGCCCAAGAAAGGACTAAGACAGCTTGAAAGGGTATCAGTAACAAAGGAAAGGAGAGCGCCAAGGAGCCTCCAAGTTGGCGAGCTTGACAGAAATGAGAAAAGTTGGCAAAAGTGCCATTTGGGCATGAAGTTCATCAGTTCAGGAGTAGTACCTGTGCATGCAAAGTGGCTTCATTACAATCATCAGTGCTGTGTGGTGACTTCTGTAATGTGATGAGCAGATTCAAAAGTCCTTTGCAGTTTTTTTTTTTCTAAGCAGTTGTCAAGCTCATCAGCACATGAATAAATTGTGACAACACTGTGAGGGAGAATTCATCTCAGTTTTGCTTTGATGACCTTAGTCTACTCTGGTTGCTACAGGGTGACTCAGGAATGTCCCCCAAAGGGTTATGAGTTAAAAGCTTGGTCCCCAACTTGGTGCTTTTGGGAGGTGGTGGAACTTTTAAGACTTGAGGTTTAAAGAAAGAAAGTCAGGTTATTGGGGGGTGCACCCTTGAATGGGAGTATTGCGACTCCAGTGTGTTCTTCTGTCTGTCTGCTTCTCGGTACCCTTAGGGTGAACTGGTCTGTTCCACCACATACTCCCACCATGATGTACTCAGCCACCACCACTCAAAGCAACAGAGCCAAGTGACCATGACTAAACTTGCTCAAACTATGAGCGAAAATAAACCTTTGCTTCTTTTATGTTGATTATCACAGCTATTTTGTCACAGTGTTGTAAAACTGACAAATACACTGGCTTCTTCATTGGTAGTTTCTTCCTGTGGCCATTAGCTCCAAGTGAGTTCCCTTCTCTCAGAGACTATGCAATGTAGTGGTAAGTGCTACAAGCCCTGAAAGCAAATGGCTTGATTAGAAATCCTTGTCTTACATCTCTTTCCTTGAATAACTAGAATAAATCACTTACCTCCCTCATGGCTCATTTTCTAAACCATAAAATAACGCATGATCAGTACATATCTTCTGGCAAGAAGGTGAGTATTGAATGAATTAATAAATGTAAAGCACACGGACTAGCACTTCCACATGGCAAACATTCAAGCAGTAGCCATTGTTGTTTTTTATTTCATGATTCTTCTTAGCTCCATGATGGTTTCAAAACGTCTTTGCCCAGCCTGACAGTAGGGCATTCTTCCTTTCCACATGGGACCCCACTCCTGTGGCATTAGCATGTTACATTCACCCCAAGCATCCCCTTCTGTTTCTCCCACAAAGGTGTCCGAAGCCTCCTGGATCCTTGTCACATCCGAGTTCCAACCTAGTGTGTTCCACACACTCACACAACCCCACTTGGTTCCCAGTGGGGAAAACGACCCTTTACTCCTTTCTCTTGTTAAACTCGTGATTAGGCCACCCAAGTTCTTACCTAAGAACACTCAGACTAAACAGATGATCTACTTCTGGAATTCACCTAGCTAAAGTTTCAAAAGTGAGTTTTTGGCTTCTAAAGCAGGATTGAGAAAGGATTAAAAGCAAAGACTTAAGAGGTAGCTGGACCACAGTCCAAATCCTGCTTCACATTTACTAGCTATGAGAGTAGATCAAATAACGCTTGAAAGCTTGTTTCTGGCCTATAAAATAGGACTCCCAATCACGTTTGTTATAAGGATTAAAGGTCTAAAGCCTATAGAAAGCACGGTACCTGACACAAAGTGAGTGCTCAGTGAGCTCTTGCCATTATTATTATTATATTATTATTATTATTATTATTTCTGTTGCCATGATTCTATCATCCTTCTGGGCTCTAACTGGTATGTACATACACTTTTCATATTTATATATTTTTTTCTGTAGTGTTAAAGCAATGACTATAAAGCCATCCACAATTGTGAGTACTCCTAATGTTTTCAAATGTAATATTTGAAAAGATTTTTTCAAGCAAGTTTGAGACCTTGTTTCTGGCTTTCCTAACTTAACCAGGCTCTTGCTGGTGATGAAAGGTACTGTCCAACATTAGAAGGCATCTGAGCAAAGTAGTAGCCAAATCAGTATCTCAGTGTTCTGATTTCCATTGTGAATGTCAGCTCTTCCAGCTAGAGGTGCTAATGGTGAGGCCACCCACTAGGAATTTCAGTTATCTCTGCAAGACCAGAGGCACTCAACAGTGTGGGGCACCAGACTACTGCAGAACGGGCTCTCTGAGGACACTCAGTCACTGCTGTAAAGTCACAAGTTTAAATGATGAGACCACTGCCTGCCTTATTTTTCTGTGCTCTTTATAAAGATAACCATACTCCATGTAGCAGTTTTAGACTTTTTAATAACTCTCTGAGGTACATAAATAACCTTGACCTGAAAATTTATAGCTGTTGGTTTTGTCTGCAGCTAAAATTTAAAAGTGGATCGCAATGACTTCTCTGAAATTACAGATGAGGTAGAAGTGAC